>JANHGB010042510.1:0-29605 GCA_026283785.1 Coracopsis vasa
GGCTGAAAGTCAAGAACACAGCACTGCACCAGCTACTAAGAAGGAGAAAAATGACTGCTACTGCTGAACCCAGGACAGCATTTCAAATGAGTGTCCAAGCCTTTCTGATTATTCTTTTGCATATAAGAGATGTATAATGAATAAAAACTTTCAACTAGGTAGCATTTAACAAGTTTGAAATCATATTTCTTCCCCATCGCTTATCTAAAGTATCTTTTCATTTACGTGTTCTTCAGGCTTCTTCTTGCATAGAATGTATTGGCATGCATTTCTAATATGTGCATACTACATACCACATTTCTAAAAATGTGCATACCACAGCCCACAGCACACTCCTGGTTGAAATTACAATATTAATGGCAGCACAATATTCAGAAGAGTGGAAGAACGTGGCAGTTGAGACATCCACTTCAATCCTCATCACGTAATACTTTATATTTCAGACTAGCCCTAAGTGTACGAGCAACACTAGTATTAGAGTTATTGCACTCCAATCAAAATGAATCTTTATTTCTAATGGAAAATCCATGCTAAAGCCAAGTTTTGAGATGTCAAATTTTGTAGCTGTTCCCACTTCTACCGCAGTTGAAGAAACACATTACAATGAAGTTTTTGAAATGACCTACGGAGAGGTAGGTTCCTGGAGTCTCGCTGTGATTCAAAATCTCCAGGCTCTTTTAGAAATCACCCTTTATTTGCTGCTCCACCGTCCTCTCTCTAGCAAAAATGCATTTCATTCATTTCTTTGCAACTGCTCCTTATTTAATTTGGCAAAGAGGAAAGTGCGAGCTGGTTCCCCTCACTCAAAAGTGATGCAGCAGTTTCTCAGTGCTCATGTTGAGCCGTGTCCTTGAATTCACTTTGTCTGATCAGCAGCCATTTTTCAGCCCAACTGTACTTCTGGCACAGCCAAGTCAGGCTGGGAATGAGCAAAGCCAACGGAAGATCATGTCTCTATCAAGCAAAATGCCTGGGTCCCTAGCTACAAACAAGGATGTGCCAGAAAACCCAGCTTATGTGAGAATTTTGTGCTAAGCACTGAGGTCACTGTGACCTTCACAAAGATTACTTCATGCATTTTGATTTCAGTAGATGTCAACAACCGTGCTGAGATAGCTTGGTTTGTGCTGCAGCCCGAAAAGGGTAGGGGAAATGAGACACTTTGCATAGGCTGGGATTTTAAATGGAAAAGTCCTGCTCTCTTTTTGTTTGCTCAGCCTAATGCAAACCTGCTTTTCCTTTTATCTTATCATGACATTCAAATTCAAAAGTGGAGCACAGGAGCTCAGGAGGGCAGCCCTGGCTGAGAGACGTCCATTTGCAACCTTTCAAAACTGCCCTTTCACTGCTACCTCTTGGGTTTTTCTAATATGAACTAATCCCAGCAGGGCTCGTGAAGCAGCCTGACCAGACCACGACTTTGCCCACGTGCTGGGCACCCCAATATCCTCTCCCTCCTACCTCTCTTGGCCACGGGAACAGGCATATGGCACCCCTGGGCTGATCTGCATCCTCCACGGGGGCAGGGTGGGCATGAAAACAGAATTTAGAAGAAGAGTAAGATCTCATCGAAAGGGGTGGTTGGCAAAAGGCTCAGCCTCCCACATCAGTCTGGGCCATTGATCACATAAATGAGCTGAACTGCAGCTACACGCCTCTACCTGGTGTGCAGGTGCAATATCCCAAACTGGTACGAGTGCATCATAATTGTTATGGGAAGCAAACAAGCAACATTTCTATCAAGTGCAATAGCAATAAACTAACATTAATTCAGAACATTAACTCTTTCCAGGATGCTTGACTTTCCCTTCCTGTCCTGCTTTCCGGATTGCCTGTCCTCAGTGGATAAACACTACTATAAACCAGTAAAACAGCATAACAGTACGGAAACATAATCAAAATGGTTTAATGTGAAATGTTGTACATACTATGGAAAGAATTTCTAGGAATAACACTCTGAATGCTTCAAACAATCAGAAAAGTAATGGTTTCTCTTGTGCTTGCTCTGCTGCATATTGATACAGAAGGGTTTTTTTTGACATGGACATTTGTGGAAACTGAACTTCAAAAATGTGCCTGAGGAGTACTGAAAAATGGATCTTACATTAGCAGGAATGATAATTTCTGCTGAAATATCAATGTGGCGATCTCTGCCTAATGATGACCAGCTTGCAGCTTTCAAATATTGAGCACCTGCAGAACAGTGTTTGGAATCAATTGAGACTCTGAATTTAAGATTTGCAATGTCATTCAGATAATCAAGTATATCTGAAGGACCTGCAGCCCACTTTTCACTATCCACAGGTAGTAACAGGAGACTCAATCCAGCAGACAAATTATTCATTGCCAGCCACCTGCTCTTCTCAACTCCAAAGGGTCTGTTTCATCTGGAAGTGGCTCTCTGATTGCACCCCCTCCCAAAATGCAGCTGGATTTACCCTCCATAGAATAATTTCTTCAGTAGTAAACACACCATCATTCTACTGTACCTCTTTACTGACTTTTGGTACTAGAATTTAAATTAGGGGTACCAGGAGCAGACACTCTCAAAGCAAACTTGTATCCTCAGGTTCTAAAACAAAGAACAACAGCCTAAATTAGGATAATGTAATGTGCAGCAGAGATATGAATCTGGACATCGATGTTGTAATGCGGCATTTTTCAGCTCTGTGTTGCTACTACAAATTCAACTTGCAGTTAGAGAAAACTGGCTGCTCTATGAAATAGCTCCCTCTTATCAGCCCGATTTTTCATGGTTATTGAGCTCAGTTCAAGCTTTAGTAAGATGGAATTTGACTCCTTTAGAGGCAAGATTGTCTGGACAGTCAGTTCTGGGGGAGTTCAAAGACTGTTTCTGTCCAGGGCTGGAAGAAAAACATAAAGAATTTGGTATTTCCACTCATCTGGTAAGAAATCAGAAGCACTTTGGTCTACATAATCTATTTTTGTAATATTTCTGAGACAAAATATAGATAATGTTTTTCTCTCCTTCCAGTCTCCTTGTCATCCTTAAATGAGCAAAATAATGCTGCTGCTTTGCAAACCCACAAGCAGAGTTACCACCTGCAAGTACAGCACCAGGCACAGTGACACTGGGGTCAGGGTGGAGGTTAGGGCAGGCTTAGAACATGTGCTTTGCCCTGAGGACATCCCAATGCATTTATCTTCAGATTTTCTTTTTTATCTCTTACCGCAGCATCTGTTGGCTGTATTTTGGACACGAAGACTCTCTGTAACTCTGGTGGGTTAACATTACCCTCTATGGTACAGGCATCTCAAATGCTGTTTTAATGGTGGACTTGGCAGTGTTAGGTTTATGGTTGGACTTGATGATCTTAATGGTCTTTTACAACCTAAATGAGTCTATGGTTCTATTTTCTGCATGTGCACCAGGCCCACTCAGAGAGAAGGAAGGAAAAAACTCTTTTATATTCTTTTTCTATTCCTCTTAACCCAGCTCTATAGTAGTTGGTGCACTACACTGATGTATACTTGAAAAGATTGCACTCCTATCCAAATATCCCCTATTTTGCCTTCCAGCTAAGATAAAATTAGGTTCTTTTTCGTAAAATGAATAAGTGACATTTTCTCTTCACATTGCCTTCCTGGTTCCTTACACCTTTCTCCCAGTCTCCTCATTCCTCTGTCCCATAGATTCTTTCATCTCTTGGGCTGGGCTTCCTAATGAACTTTTCATTCAAGACATGTTGGGGCAAAAGCTGAGACTGACCCTCTGTGCATTACTATTATTATTACTATGTAATAACGCATTGCAATAATGTGATGAACCCAGCCCCCTTTGCCTCCTGTTGCAGATCATGGTCCAGAGCATATGGCGCTCTGCTCTCTGTTGTTTGGTCTCAACTCAAAAAGCTTTTTTCTCCATTTTTTTTTTCCTTTCACAATTTCTTAAGCTTTTGGCCAGGCTTTGTCATTGCAACGTCTGCCAGTGTCATCCACAAAACTGGCTCCTGCGCTGTCCCCATGCCCAAAGGGACAAGAGCAAAGAGAGGACCCATGCAGAGCAGGGCTGGTAGCTCACAGGTGAAAATGTCCAGCTGCCCTGTGCGCTGTATGGCATTACAGGAAAGCAAACTCTCTCTTCCCTGGTCACAAGATTGCTACCCAGCCTGTGCTTTTCTAGTCTTACCTCTTCCTGAAATGTCCCGTTTTAACAACAGCTGGCCTGTTGCCGGGCACTAGCCAAGGAAAGCAGAGGAAACATAGGAGCTTTCCCTCGTGGTCTCTCTGCAGCCATCAATGGCTGCTGTGTTCGTAGGGTCAGTCACACATGGAGGTGTTGGAGGAAAAACACACCCCTGAGGGGTCACTGTGCCCTCTTAATACTGCCAGCATTCTCCTCAGCTGGAGGGAAAGATTTTATGTCTCTGTGCTCTCCAGCTCTGTGTTTTGTGATCCCCAGCTCCTGACTACATTCATTTTCTACCCATAGCCTGATCATCTGAAGCACTGCTGATCTGCTCATAGGCTAATTGCAAAGCTTCTTCAGGCACACAGATCAAGAAATAATCTCCCAACCAGCTGACACAGCCAGAGCAGAGACAGGGGTGGGGGACTCGGGTCTGTGTCAGGGAGTGACAACATCCTATGGGAGGCTGGGAGAAGGGCATATGGTCAGACTGTTGCATGTGCTGCTACTCTCCCTTTACATGTCCATCTGTCAGGAATGTACCTGTGGTGGGAAGATGGTAGTTTTTCAGAGCTCCAAACCCTCCTCCTAGGCCATTAAGATCTGCAGGGCTTTCTTTGGTCCTCTTGGGCTTTAAGAACTAGCTGGAAGGAAGCTTCTTGTCCATAGTTCCTCTGGATGCTCAGCAGCCCCTGCTACAGGAGCCAAAGTTGTGACCCTCTCTGCTAGGATGTTCTCTTAGGTCATGATCCAGAGCTCTGTCTAGCCTCTTAGAAGAAATGGCCTAGGGCAAGATGCCTCGTCCCCCTCACCATCCCCTCCTGGACAGCTGTGGAAGTCTTCCTATACCTTACTCAGGTAACATTTCCCTCCTGATATCATGTCTACTTGTTTTAAATTTGCTTCCAGAGTGGGATATTCTGCCAGTTTCCCTCCCTGGAGGAGTACCTGGAGGCACTGGTCCACCTCTTCCCACCCATCTCCATCTTCGCTTGCCTGCAGTCCAGGTACCAGACAGGAGGAATGCATGAGTTATACTCAAAGATGCAGCACAGAAATTGCAGTTTTAAACTCCAGGAACAGTGAAATGCATAAAAACACTCACACGGACAAAAAAGCATGGGCTGGTCCTTGTCACCTGCATCACCCCAAATGTTCCCCTTTGAAATCATATCCTCACTCCCTTTACACATTCAACCACAGCAGTCTCATTTCTGTGACACTAGCACTATATTGCTTTACATTTAAGACATTGAGGTCACAGAAAGTGCTTTGTACCATGAAGAAGTTATCTCCACTTGACTGAAAGCTTTCTGCAACTGCATATTGCATTCAGTGTTTGCAGCCATTGATCCATTATTTCTAAAGGGGAAAAATCCCATCCTTGATTTTTTGGCTGGCTGAAGATTTAACCTTCCTCCACCAAAAGAAATATGACGGTATGAAAGATTTCCAACAATTTTCTTTTCTTTTTCTTTCATTCTCTTTTATTTTCTTTTTTATTTCTTTTTTTTTTTTTTTTTTTTGGTTATTATTACTATCCTTGTTGCAGTTGTTGTCTGCCTGCTCTAGCTGTGACTTGCAAAGCTTGTGTAGCTAACACCACTCGGCATGACCGAGTTATTTTTCACGGTAATGCTGCAAGAGGGGAAGCGTTGAGTCCCTCTATCCTATTTCATTAAAAGGCAAAGCATTTTATGACTTCTCTGCTCCAGCTGCAATGATACAGTGCCAGGTGCTGTAGCTTATTCCCCTCTCTTTCCTTTGCCTGCAGAAGCAAACCAGCTCGGGTCTGCAGAAGTCACAGGTAGGACATTAATCAAAACCACAGGAGGATCCAAAAGTAGTTCCTGGAGCAGGAAGCTGTTCAAAGAGTGTACAGGATCATTATTTTACCTATGTGCTCAGTAAATCCACCTACAGATGAGAACTTAGGAAAGAGGGAAAGAGCATTATGAAATCAAACCCTAATGTTAATAGCGTTTCTCTATAAAAACATATGCTTGCTTGGGTTCAGTTGTTATCCCCTTCTTCACCAAGGCTAGGTTCTAAGGGAACAAAAAGTATTCAGTTTACATTATATCTTAATGCATACATATGGGTAAATGTGTGCATTTAAATGTGCTATGTGTACGCCTGTACACAAAGCAGTGATCTTTTACAAACATGAATTTCCTAAGACTACTAAATGCGTTGGTGTGAAATGAAGTATTTTCTTTAAAGGATCATTAAAGGTGTTCCTAAAATGTCACCACTTATTTTATTTTCCCAGCTTGCCCCACAGTTCACTTTAGACTGAAACTAATTTAAATTACTTTGTAGCTCCCAGCAATAAAAGGAATTTAGTAATTTGCAGTTCATTTGCCCTTGCTATTCTTGGAAATGGTATTTGAGGTTGTCCAATCCTTTACACTAGGAAATGTGCGGAGCGCGAGTAGCAGTCATGTCATGCCTGGCAGATTTTGCCAAGGAAACTATTGGGTTTTGCAGCTTTGAAATTCTGGGGATAATTGACATGTGCTCCATTCCCACAGAATAGCTGCGATCCTCATCACTGCCTGGCTGTGGATGAGTTTAGCGAACATTGTATTTCCCGAGTGGTGGTTAAGCTAACTTAATTAGGGAAGTGCCTTTATCCCAGGCCAGACAAAGGCTGCCCTTGATGGAGGACTGTTGAGAAAACAGCTCTGAGGCGAAGTGCCTCTGAACTAGAGTGCAGAGGTGTCTCCTGCCTGGCCTCAAGCTTCTAGGGAGGATGAAATCTTGGGTGGAAAAAAGGAAAAAAAAAAAAAAATAAAATAAAGGTAAAAGAATGACTTTTCTAACCTTCCCAACTATGACCCAAGCCTAAGCAGCATCTATTCACATGGGGGCGGCCTGAGAGGACAGTTAAGGGGGAGCCCACTGTAGCCCAGGCATTCCCAGCCTGCAGCCTGGCAGGAAGGAGGCAGCAAGCTAGGCAAGCACAGCCAGCATCCCAAGAAAAACTGGAGATGTGTCTGCCTTTCCCATTGCACCAGGGAGTCTGAGGTTGCTGTGGGCCCTTCCCAAGCCTACACCACAGGGTGGCCCCAGGAGGATGTCTGCAGATAAGCACACCCACCAGAGCAGGTTTAGGTGGCCTCTGGGGCAGAAGCCGTATTGTCTGAGGCACCGTCAGATCTGCTCTATATTGGACCCACATCGCTGCTGCAGGAGCCCCATGCCCCTAAATCAGTATTATTACTAGGCCTTGCAAGAATAACGAGAGGGAAGAGTGCTTAGATTTCACTTAGAAATCCAGCTTTAGTGCTAATAAGAGGGAGGAGATAAGCCAGTGTCGCACAAACGAGATCTTAACACTAATGGCTGCAAACAAGCCACTGATGATGTACATAAAACAGAGCTAGAGAGAAAGCACCGCTCTGGATATATTAGCTGCTTCTGTGTGTGCCACAGGATTCTTCCCCTTGTCTCTCTTGATTACTCAGTGTAAAAACATGGGAGGAAAATGTGTGTGTGTAAGGCACCACTATGATACTGGGTTTATTTTTAAAGTGAAAGCCTTCTATCCAGCCAGGAAAGAGCTTTGTACTACCAGGACTCCCCAGTTTTATGAGGAAATAAAAGCCTAATTTTCACAGTATCCATAAAACAAACAAACATGTTTTTCTCCTTTTCCCTTAAACATGTTTTGGAATGTTGCTCTCAAGCCTTAACACTTAGCAAACGACTGAGCATTCTGGTCCCCCTTGCCTGTGCCAAGTGCAGGATCAGGGGGTCAAGGACACTGCCTGACAGTGCAGGGCACTTCGTCTGCTGCGTCCACACTGTTGGTCAGACTGACAAACACTGAAGAGCTCTGCCCACTTTGTCATTATGCAGAGAAACCAGTTCCTCCATAGGAATTTTGGTTTATGCTTTCAATTCAACCCCTAATCTGAGTGACAGCTCTCTGTGTCCTACAGCAGTGATAACCTGCACATTAGGGTGTCTGAGGATAAGGCTTAGTCTTGTAGATTGAATGTTTCCCTATTGTGATAACCACACATGCAGAGAAAGGCTGGGAGTGGGAGGGAGGGAGAGAAGGAGGGAGGCAAGAAGAGAGCAAAAACATCTGTGGAATGAAGTTAACCACTGGCTTGAAGATGTTTTTCTGCAGCAAGAAAAGGTCTATGGTAACTGTGCTTTGCAATTTTGGCTTTTAGCTGAATTTTGAAGCAAGTAAAGCTGCTATTCTTCCTAAACTTTTCCCAGTTTTCCTCTTGAGAGTGCCCCCAGCACTGGAAGTCTCCATGCTGCTCATTGGCAGTGGTTCTGAAGTGTCTAGCATGTCCCTCAGGTTACTGGAAACCATCGGCTCATACATTGCCATTGTGTAATGGTAATCGGGGACCAAAACTTCAAGCAAACAAGAAATGGCATTAAAACAACTGTTGTGGATTGTTTTAATTTAATTTTCCCCCAAACAGCCCAGCAGCAACATGTGGCTTTCAGTGAGATCCTGCTATTACAGCTTGGCAGCTGGACTGACCCAGACACAAGGAGGTTGAGCACCTTGCAAAGAGCACAGTAGGTCAGCATCTCAGACTGGGAGAGAAAAACCAAACTTTGGGCTCAGTCTCTTTCCTGTATTGCTCTTCCAGGCTTAGCCCTGGCTTCCAGGGCTTAGCCCTTGGGATGGATCCCAGCTACAAAAACTGCAAATGAAATCTTGACATGGATAGAAGACAACTTCGGACACTGAAGCTAATGCATTTAATCAACACTGCTGTTTCCATAATAAGCAACAAATGTACCAGCTCATGACAAGCTCATGGTAACTGTTTTGTGCGATGTTTTCTAGTTGCATGGGGTGTACGGCTTGAAAGAGCTGTTTGATCATCTGGTCCAGCTTCCTGGAGGTTGTCAGCTGCTGCATCTCCCAAAATTTGCATCAGACCTGGAGATCCTGGTGAGGTCACAGAGCTCAGACCTGAGGAACTAAACCTGTGTCACTGGTGGAGCACAGTCAATGCCCACTCACCTCAAGTCCCCCAGGGGTGTGGGGCTGCCCAGGCACTACACACCCCCAAGTGATGCTCTGAGATGAACCAGACTCAGGCAGTGGAGTACAGCTGAGGGCTTGGGTTTAATTCAGCCTGCTCCTCTAGCATTTGATTTGTTCTTTCCATGTCCTCAAAAAACTCTCCTCCCCAGCTCATCGTGTTCTCCCTGCCTGTGTTTACAGGTCTGGGCACAGCTGTAGTTACCTAAGTAAAGTTGATGCTCAGTCAGAAACCTGGGAGGGAAAACCATTTTGGTGACGTACTCCGAAATCAGTCAAGGGGATTGTATCCCAACTGAGAGGAAACATTTCTTTTTATTATCTGACTCCAATGCTTTCACACAAATGGAGCCTGTTAAACAAGTACCATGTGAGGTCATCTGCTTAGATTACATGCTCAGCTTATCCTACTAATGTGCCTTGGCAGATAAATATCTGATCACCTTTAGCTGTGTGGTTTCTGGTTGCATGGCAAAGTACCTTACCAAGTATGTTTTATGTGATCTTGACACATCCTTCACCAGTAAATTTACTTTGTATTAACATTTCTCTTTGCTGCCCTTAGTGCATCCAGTTTATCAGCTCCCCCGGAGTAAAACACTGTGCAGCTGTTGAGCAAGGGGTGCCTAAAAATCAGTGGCTAATGGAGATTTGAGGGTGATGCTGCAAAGAGGGTAGGATGAGCCTAGGGGCTTGTGGTGCTGAGCCACCCAAGTTACCTTTCTCCCTCTGCCTGGAAAGATTGCTTAAAAGGTCATTCTCCCTCTTATGTGGATGGGGAGAGATGCAAGTACTTTGACCCCTTAAGACAGGTGCTGGCTGGTGCTTCTTCTTTATTTATGGTGACTTGCACGACACCTCACCCTCTGAGCTCTGAGCTCTACTGAGGTCAGGCCAACAAGCACACGTGCTCTCATGTCTCCCTGCATTGTGTCTTAAAAAAATAAACACTGCACAGTGAGCAGTTTACCTTGTTCTTTGACACTGAAGTGGGAGCTGTGGCTGAAACGCTATCTATTGCATTAATTCAGAGCCAGTGTAATGAAGGTGCCAAGTAGAGGAGGGTAAGATGAGATTCAGTTTCCGACTCAGATGGCCAGAAGTTGCTGCCAGTGTGTGTGTCTACAGATGAGCCTGGAGTTTAAGCTCCCATACCAGTCAGTGTACGTCTGGTGAATAACACCATGGAAGCCAGTGGCATGTTCAGCTGATAAAATGTGGGTACTTCTGCACAAGCCTCTGGGGTCAGTGATGATCCATGGCCTGTCTGTGGGCACCAAAAGTGGTCAGAGATGCAGCAGGACTTCACCCTAAGTCCCCACAGGCACCAGTCTCCCACAGCCCTGTGGCACAGCTGCGAGCTCAGCAGAGCCTAATAAGCATCCCCACTGGTGCTAGTGGGGCAAGGACTCTGCACACCCTGCCTCCCACCTCCAGTGCCTGACCTCAGCTGTGCAAACGTTGCCTCAGCCACCACACTTTGATTTTAAGGAATGAGATTTCATAAGACTATCAAGCTTCTGCTCAGAGGGTGCCGCTTGACCTCTATGAACAATGTTCCTGTGTTGGCATGTTAAATGCTACACAAAAAAATATTAATGAAGTGTCTTTCCTAGCAAATGGTTTCCTTACTCAGAATTCTGCCTTGCAACTCAGAGCATGAGTATTGCAAAGCTGGGGTTTACGCTCACGCACTGTGACTTCTACATGGCTGATTGCTACAGGATTTTTGGTGGGCATTTTTAGTAAAGAGCTACCACAGAAAAAACAGATCTATTTACTGTCTGGGTAATTTCTGCATCCTTGGGCAGTAAGGACTGGTAAGAGCTGCTTGCTTTTCCTGCTGCAATTAACTTTCAGGTTTTAATGAGCAAGTGCTTTAGCTCGGTCAGCGCAAGGCTACGAGGTTTAAAAGACTTACAAGACATTTGTGGTCTAAATTGTTGGTGCTGTTATTTTAAAGCTTGCTTTAATATCACCTCAGATGAACGCTCGGGCTCCTTTTTTAGGCTGAGAAAGGCTGGGGGAAATTGTGCTGCTTTCAAATCTGGAGGCTGTCAGCTAGGCCTCCGTTCACATCCCCTTCCACTCTCTTTCTTGTGGTTTCCCCCTGCACAGTGCTGAAATACAGCATTTTGTTACCTATTAAAGTGTCACTCTCAGCGATATTGTGAAGCTATTAAATTCTGCCGGATCATCCTTTGTGAACAAGAGGATGTTGACAGAACCTCAGTCCCATCCTTCAGCTATTATCTGGTATTCAGTGTCCTCCAATTAGTATGCACAATAAATCTAGTCCAAGACCTCCCACTGCTTTATGTCATTTCTGTATTAACCTCACTGCTTCCCAACATGTTCCTATTATTAAGCCATTTAAAGACTTTCCTTCATTCATTTAACAGAGCTATGTCTCATTTTCCTTCTTTCATCTATTTGCATGCGTTTCCAAAGGTTCACTTGACATTACTTTAGTTGTTGTTGATTATTTTTTTAATTAAAGATTATTTCTGATATACTTTCTTTACCCCATCCTCCGTACGCGTGTTGTCCTCCTTACCTCTATGAGATTATGATGACTGGGTTGAGAACAGATTGATTGTGATTTCATGTGTTCAAAAAGCCAACCATTTAAGTCTGCCTTGTTAATTCCCAGGCTAAAACTGAGTTTTGAGGCACTTTTGCTTAATGAAAAATGTAAAATTTTTAAGACGTTGCATTAAGTGATACCCTCTGTAGTTCTTACTCCGTGAGGTCTGGCAGGTGTGTGCTCCCTTTGCTGAACAACCTCAAACACAGATGATTCTTAGCTGAGTGGGGCAGTTGGAGCATAGGATTTCAGGCTGAGGAAGGCTGAAAATTACTTGTTTAGCTATATCTGTAACGATTTAGAAAAACACTGATGGAGATGTCAAAGGATAATTGTTGGGGTTTTGCAAATAGTTTGGGGTTTATCTTTTCATCTTGGGTATTTTGCATCCCTGCACTGTTTTAAGTGAATGGGGTTTAAGTGAGGGAGTTGGGCTTTTTCAGCCTGGAGAAGAGTCGGCTTTCAGAGGATCCAACAGCTCCCCAGTACCACCAGGAAGGTCATCAGGACAGAGCGGGGCTCCCTGTGGTGGTGCATAGTAGGAGGGCAAGAGCTGAAACTGGAGGGTCAAGCTGGGTTTAAGGAGAAGCCTTTCACACAGGACAACCAGGCAGTGGAGGAGGCTGCCCTGCAAGGTTGTGGTGGCTCCATCCTTGGAGGTTTTGAAGACCAAGCTTGGAGCAGCCTGGTGTGCCCCCACAGCTGGTCTGGCTTTGGGTTGGAAACCTCCCTGTCAGCCTGAATAATTATTGCATGGCCCTGTGGTGAATGAAACACTTGGTTTAACTGGGATCCAGACACCAGGCAAGCCACTTGCTGCAGCTTCAAGAAGGTAAGGGCCACCAGCATCCAGGTGCTGCTCATTTCTCGTAATCGAGTTGGGGATAGCAAGGCAGTGGTGTGTTACCATGCACCAAATGATGCCTGGAGGCACACTAGCACCCCTGCTTGGCTGGGGTGAGGAGCTGCCATGGTGCAGGGGGTGGCTGAGCCCCACTGGTTTCTTTGTTGTCAAGACCTTCCTCAAGGAGGGCTGTGGGGGGAAAACCAGGAGGTAATGCTCCCTTACCCCCTAAAGGAGCAGAGTGGAACCCCATAGTGGTAGCTTGTGGATGAGAGGGAACGTCTTCTTGTCCCTTCCTTTCTCAGCCAGTTTTCTACCAAGCTATGCACTCTGTCAATGTATTATACATTTAAAAAGCTGTGAATAACCACAAAAGGGGAGAAAAAAGTTGTAAAATAAACTCTGTGGCAAATTCCCCCCACATTCTGAACACATTCATGCAAAAAAGTTCAAAAATATTAAACTAAGGGAAACTCCAAGGAAAGTTATCTGAAGGATTGATTATGTATCTGCTTCCCTTTTTAATCATCTCTGACAGAGGAATGAGGAAAGAGGAATATTTAGAAAATTCTGCACCTATTTCTTTGCAGGGCTGGCTGGGTACTACACCACTGCTGTATATTCAGCCTGTCAAACCCCTACATTTTGCTGTCTGGAGCTCAAGAAATGCCTTTTGCTCCCCTTATCAGTAAAAAACCTGATTTTAGTACTGAATAAACTATACCTGGGGTAGGGAGCACAATGCAACACTAGAAGAAAGCCTTTTATGTGAATTTCTGCTTCCTAATCTAAACTCTCACATCAGAGGTGATTTTGAACTCCTGTGTCACAAGTACAAAGGTGGAGAGCAGTGGGCCCAGCTTTCTTTGTGCTCCCAGTTTTCAAGCAAGTTGCTAGTTTGTTTCAGATTTGAGACATCTAGTGAAAGGGTCTCCCAAAACTTGAATAGGGAGCAAGCATCTTTCCTCTACCCCAGTGATAATGCCCAGGGCCCCAACAAGGCACACACAGGCACAGGGCTGGGAGGTGCTTCTGCCATTGCTCCCCTTGCTGCCCAGACCAAAGCACCTCAACAAGGGCTCTGATTTTCACGGACTCGGTTGGAAACAGCCACAGCAATACCAAAATGTGATGTTTCTCATCCACCCCTCATTGCACACACCACCACACTCACAGCCTGGAAGGCTCAAAGGCACAGCCCCGAAGCTGTCACAAGAGCATCAGCTTTGTTAGACCAGCCAGACCTCCGATCCACAAAAAGGGAGAACAAATCAGCCTTGGTTTTGTGGTCGCTTTTCTGGCCTGGCAATTGGGAAGGTGAAGCTGAAGCTCCTATATCCATGGCTGTATTGCCAAATAGAACACAAGTGACCTCGGCTTGTGCGATCCAAGGAGGTGCTTGGCATTAAGCAGCTGCTCGTGGAAATCATCTGCTTCTCCAGGCAGGCGTTTCCCTGGCTCCTTCCTCTCTGCCTGCCTGCAGCACCAACCGCAATGCTCTCTGCTGCTATTAAAGGGCAATTCAGCCCAGCACAAGTGGAACACATCTGATATGACAGAGGAGAAAAAAGGAGGAAATGAGCAATTGTAAGGGATTTAAGTAACTCTCCACTTGGAAGTCTTCCCACTTCCAAGTGGCAGTGGCCACCCCTGCCTTACAGGGCAGCTTGTGCTGCAGCCATATCCCTGAGGAGCAGATCTCACTCCCCTGGGGAAGGCTGCCTTTTCCTGACTGGCCTTTCCAGGCATTTCTGTGCTCCATGCAGAAGAGGGGAAGAGCAACCGTCTTCCCTCCCCTGGCAGCTCATGTCCCATTTTTATTCTAGATGATTAAAATAAAATAGCATTTCCACCAGCTGTGGTAATCTGCTTGAGAAACAGATGTTTCTTAAAGGAAATGGAAGCAGCTTAGACATCTATGATGGGCTGATTCCTAATTCCCTGACCGAGAGCTGAAATTATCTTCATGTAACTTTGAAGAGGACATGGTATTTGTCTCTCTGGGCTGGCAGCACTCTGCAATAAGCCCCTGAGCAGGGCTGAATCTTTAAAGAATTTATATCCCCTGAGGGACGACGCCTCTGGTTTATCTACTTTTTTGAAAAATGTAATTTCATAGAATTAATTGATTATGGAAATTCTTTTAAGTATTGAAGGTGCTCGGTTTGATGACGAGCAGGAGCTTACTGCGAATATCACAAGTCCACTTTCACGATCTGTTTTTCTCCATATTCCTGCTGGCTTCTGAGAACATCTGACCAATGTTGGGATGTAACTGCAAATAAAAGTGACGTGTTGCAATCTCACTACAATAAAAATACATGTCAAGCTAACACTTTAAGAGATAAAAAATATCCTATATGTGTATGGAAGCGATTGCTATCTCCATCTCTGG
Organism: Coracopsis vasa; assembly: GCA_026283785.1. Classification (NCBI taxonomy): domain Eukaryota; kingdom Metazoa; phylum Chordata; class Aves; order Psittaciformes; family Psittacidae; genus Coracopsis; species Coracopsis vasa. The sequence goes on from JANHGB010042510.1 coordinate 15,003, forward strand.
AATTTATATGTTATGAATTGATTGCCCTTTTGCAGAATTTGTGTTGTTGCCTCCATCAAATGCTGCCAAACTTGTTCTCAGCATCACTTTCTGGCAGCATAAATCCTTGCCTGTGTGGGCTGAATCCTGTTTGATTCGTCTCCGTCACACACATGAAGTGGAATGATCTCTAGTCATGAAGCTGAACTTAAATAAAAGAGAATTTGTTGGTTTGGAACCAACTTAAACACGCATATGCATAAGAGGGGGAAAAAAGGGTCCTGTGAAAAAGGACACATAACAGATACAGCTGGATAATATCTCCTCTTCCCATCTGCATTTATCCCAGTACTGTCTGCATCATCCTAGTGAAGGTGATGGAGTTGCCCGTCTGCCCTGTGTCTCACTGGCAGTGTCTGGCTTTCAGCAGCTTGGGATGAGCACTACTGTTATTCATCCCTTTAAAGTAATTAGGATAGCCCTCTTCCCCCAGGGAGCTCTGGATGGGTGGCTGGCTGCTCTGTGGACCAAGTCACTGCTACTGCTGATGTTATATCTGAAAACGTCTCAGGTGTGCACTGAGTAATTAATATCACTTAGAGACGGCTGACAACTTTAGAATTTGAAATGGAAAACAATCCACCTTTACCACCACTTTCCTTTGTTTTGTTGGTGGGACAGCTGCTTTTTGGCTGGCTATCTGCTCACCCAATGGTACAGGGAGATGGGAACCCTCTCTCCCTCCCCAGTATGCTCACCACATCCTCCTGGGATTGCACTGACACACTGCTCACAGCACCCAGCCCATGTGCACTCAGCCTCCACCATGAGAAGACATCAAGTCACATAGGTAGTGCCTGTGCTCAGAGGCTGTCAGGCAGAGAGGAAACACAGGCAGGGGGGAATGCAGGCAGGAGGCCAGGCAGCACTGCAGGCTGACAGGAGCTGCTCTGAGTCACCCAGCCAGCACCCAGTGATAGCAGTGCCCTGGGCTTGCCTTTGAGGACAAGGGACCACGTCCCCAGGGCTCCTTCAGCAGCCCCCAGTGTCTGCCCCCAGCCTCCAGAGAGGTGGGGGAAAGTAATTTTGTTTTGCACTGATTTACACTGGGCTGGGGTTTTTTCCCTTTTTGCTCTCTGAGGGCCCATCCTGTACGTGCAGCTTCCAGCTGGACATAGCAATGAGCTGCAGGAAGCTCTCTGGACAGAGGGGACTGCAGCTCAGCATCACCTCAGAAAACAGCCTGCTGCAAACCCATCAGACTCTTTCCTCTACCCTCTGTCCTGGTGTCCCAAAGACAAAACAGTCTCAAGGTCTCCGTACTTATCTCTAGTGCCTTGGCCCAGTGTACTCAAAACATCACCATGGCTGTATGGGAATATCACGCAGTGGTGCTGGTCCCCTAATCTCCCCAGGTAGAGGAACCACTGCAGCGTGGCACAGATACCAGGGGCCAGCATCCTGGCTCTGCATCCCCTTTGCCACATTGGCCATGCAGCTGGGAGGCACTTTTCTCACCCATCATCTCAAGTCACCCACAAAGCACCAAGATAAGGACAGCTGTCACACACAATGCACTGTGCAGAGCTGAGTGGCCTGTCTCTTTCAAACTCATCTGAGCAAGACAGAGACTTTCCTCAGTCCTTTTGTTTCTGAGACTGCAGTACCAAATCCCACAGGGGACTAAGAAATCTCTTTTTCTTCATGCATACAGTATATTTCTCTGGCCTGGCCTTTCCTCATTTAAACACAGCTCAGTGTGTATGTTAAAAGAATTAAAAAGCCCAATGCAAAATAGTCTGCTGCACACAGAGCTCTTCCCCAGAGAACAGATGAGAGAAAGAGCAAACCACATGTGACAGATGTTAGTCACGTTGTTGAATGCACCTCTCGCAGGAGCCATGGTGAAAGGGCAGTTGGGGAAACCCTACAATACTGCTACCTTAATAGTTTCAGATTCCAGGCAAAGATGCTATTCCATACTGTTGGTATATACACAACTTGTGATTGTTGTTTCTTCTGCTGTTTGTGTCAAAGGAAATTGATTTTACAGATTATTGAGATACTATTTATTTGTAGAAAACCTATTTTTAAACAGCAATTAGTTATCTTATTGAGTAATCTGACCTTTTGTATTTTAGTTTTTACGCTGTGCGCCATGCAGGGCTAGCAATTTCCTAACTTGCATGATATTCTGTGCAAGGGGGTATTTTGGTTTCTGCTGCTGTGTCAGGCTAATGCCACTGTTGCCATGGTAATGGTGATGTTTGAGTCTGCTTTGTCACCTTTGTGCTGCTATTTTTTTTTAAGCACAGATTCATGCTGCAGAGGCCAGAAAAGCAGGCAGAGGGTTTGGTATGGGAGCTCAGCCCCATCTCTTGTTTACTTATTTATAACAGATTATAAAGCAGTGTGGCAATTTCATAGATTAATAAAATTTGAAGTCAGCTGAGCTCATAAGAGCTGCTGAAACCAGCCTCCTATATAAATGTCACAAAGTTGTCCTGGTACTGCAGACTGGACATCCTGGTTGGGAATTACTGCAAGGCATTCTTAATTAGAAGATACCCATAACTATCTGTCCATCTTGTGCATCTTCATGCAAAGTTTTAGAAATTCTCCATGGTTTTGAATGAGAAAAAGTCTACCAAATTTTTATCAGCTCCAGCATGACCTCCAGCGCTTTTTTAATGATCACTGCATTTCCTGCCGTGCTCCCTCGTCCCCAGGTATCACCCTCAGGACTGTGTTTTTCCTTCCCATTTGCCTGCAGTAAAACACATTTTGCTTGTCTGATGCAGCTAGCCATCTGATCCAGCTAGCCTTCCAGCTTTATTTACCCTCCCATGTTTCTTCAGGTACTTTATCAGCAGTGATTTCGTATTTATTTTCATAGCACTAATGAAGATGCTGGGAAGCGACTGCATGTGGATCTCTAAGAAGCTCCAGCAGCAACTTCTGCACCTGAGGATATATCTGTTTTCTTTCCCTACCTTGTCACTCCACACTGGCATTGTCCCAGTATGGCAAAGCACATCAAACATGAAGCCAGGCACGAGTTCCTCAGCCAGCTCTGTTAGGATTGCTTAGTTTAAGCTATTTTGAATTGTGAATCTCTTGCGGAGTTACTGCACGCTGTCCTGGACTGCTGGTGGACGGAGAACACATACTCCATCATTCCCAGCTTGGACTTGGACTTGCCATGCGTGTGAAGCACATCAGGCCTGACCTCTTGGTTGATTTCTAGAGAAAACCAAAGAGAAACAGTGAAGGTCAGCTGGACCGCTCAATGCCTGGTGCACACACCTCCCTCCAGCTGGAGCTGGCGCAGCACGTGTGGCGAGGGGAAGCAAACCACAGCTTGGCCTTTAATGAAGGAATACAGCTCATCCACTCCAGGCCTTCCAAAACCCATGTGAGCCTGTGCTCTGAAAAATGATTATCCAGTCCTATTTTGTGGAAAGGATGGGCCTCAGTTTCCCTTGCAAGCAGGAGGAAGGGGGCTTTTGGCAGTGGGGTTTGAGCTGGGCAGTCATGCTAGCCTGCAGCCACGCAGCTCTGGGGCACCTGTGGGCTGCAATTAGCTTCCAGTGGCAAGAGCATGAATAGCTCTGCAGGAGCAATCAGCATCACCCATACTCTCCCTGAGCTGGCGTTAGAAGCCATGAAGCTCTAATTCATTTTAAGCTTTGTTCTGTGCCAGAAATTGACAATGTTTTCTTCTGAACCATGTAGGCTTCCCAAGCACAGGATCTTCCCATAGGCACCGTTTCTTGCTCTTACTCTCCTTCTTGTGCTACTGAGCTAATACAAGGTACCCTTGGGGCTGCAGCCCACAGATGGGTATGTGCCTGCCTTTAATAGACCTCCTTCGCCCCTGCAATTCCTTGCCTCTGCAAATATAATGGGGGAGGATGATTTTTTGGCAGAGGGTCAGGATCCAGGGCATCCTACCCATACTACGTACCGGCAGTACCGAGCTGATTATGAAAGAGCATTTATCATTCCTGAGCGGTTCATTTGAGGCAAATTGAACAACATGGCAATTACCCTCAAGGTGCCCAGGGACCATCCACTGTCTCTCATGTGCACAGGATATGATGAAACTGTTTTGGAAAGGGGGAAAAAAAGAGAGTATTTACATCCCTCGCTATCTCCGTGCCTTCTTGCTATCTCCAGGCGGCGCAGCTACGGAGGTCTTTGATGTTTGCTACACACGCAGCAGCAATACTGGCAGCGCTTGCTTTTATAGCACCAATACAATATTAACTGCAGCAGTTTAAGATAGCTTTTAAAGAGATCTTGTGCAACTGGTTAAGTCTACAGATACGGTTGCTATTGATGTCTGATATTTTGTCCTAATGGGATCAAGGCCACGGTCTACAATCCTCCCTGCTTCTTCCTAAAATGTAGTTGGCAGTTTTTAAGCAGTGTTTGTACCTCAAGGGCCCATAAACTCACCTTTTAAGAAGGGTAAAGACACAAATCATCATAAAGTTCTGGTTTACAGTAATTTATACAATTTTTAAAGCCTTCCTGAGAATTAAAAGAAAATTAGGGTTTCAACAGAAGTGGCCCTTGCTTTTTCAAGAATGTAGAAACCAGACAAGGCTGGGGGAAAAAAAAATATCATTCTAAACCATTATTTATATCACTGCACAAATGCCAAATATATCAACTATGTTTTGTCTTCTCTGTCATTTCTGGATAAATGCCAGGATCATGAATATCAGAGCTATTAACACTGCTACACTGCTGCTAACTCTAGCTTTGTTAGACGCAGGCCTGCCTGCATCTGAAAATGAAGATCACCTTTAGGGGAAAAGAGAAAAAAAGTCTCTTCAAATCCACCAGAGAGGTTTTCCCTACTTCAGTTGCAGCTGTGCCCTGCTACAGGACAATTAGTGGAGAACTTGATTTCTCTAGGTGGCTTGCTGGGTGTACAGTGCGCTATCAGTGAGTAGAGCTTTGCCTCCCTCCTACTGCATAGGTACTGTGAGGGTAGGAGAGGAGAAAGTGGCAGGAATGGCCACACTGGGGTACACTTCCATCGCTCCTGTTGCAGCTGGTTAGCCACCTCCAGCACCAAGTCTCCCACCCTGTCAAAGGTCTCCCAGCCTGTCTCCCCAGTGGGGTTGCTGTGGTCAGAGGAGCCAGCCATGCTGCCTGCAAGCCACGCAGCCGCCAGCCAGAATCCTTGTCTTCAGGGTGCCTTTGTGCTTGTTTTTCACATCCAGGAAGGGGTAAATAACATTTATTATTTATTTCAGCTATTCCTCCCTTACAAATAATAAATAAATAAATAAATAAAAAAGATGGACAATGTCATTTTACCCTATTGGCTTCCTTAAAGTTGAAGTTATCCCTGCCGCAGCTTTCCTGGACCACAACGATTGGCACCATGTGGAAGCCCATGACAGGTAGCCAAGATCTGTCTCCCGCAGGTTAGATGTGGTGTTGTCTGCTTCCCTCTGCTTTTTGTTTGTGGTATTTTTTAATTTTTTTCTTTTTTTTTTTTTTTTTTTGGCAGGGTGAACACTGTTTTATTCCTTTCCTCTCTTCTCCTCCTCCAAAGATGAGCTGAAACTTGACCTCCTGATTGTTCATCCCAGACACTCTTAGGAAAGCTCTGAGTGGTAAATGAGGTTCCAAATGCAGGAAGAGATTACTGTAGTTTTCTTTTCCTTTTTAAAACCTTGAATAGATGAAAATAGATGGTAATCAACAAACCTGTGGCTAGAGGAAAAATCCCTTTAACTCACATTTTACTTCAATTACGTTCAGGACAAAGAAACACATTGCACCATGTGCCTGAATAGACGTTTTATTATTCAAAACAAGCTTCAAAGAGCATTACGTCCCCTATAGAAAATATGCAATCAGTGTTTAATTCAATGGTAGGATGCAAATTTAAATTCCCATAAGGGGAAGACTGTTAATGCCATTTAAATTGGTTGTAAATTACAGATAATATGCTTGAGACCCGAATACAGATTAGGAGAGTGTAGCTTTATGAATCCAGCCCTACTTTGAACTTACTGAGTATTTATTTATGGACAGTAAGACAATGCAGGCTACACCTATATTTTCTTATCATCTGACATAATACATATGCAGAAAACCTCCCAGTTTCTTTTTTAAATACAGAAGCTGTTATCTTTAGTTTTATAGGGATTGGTTGTGTGGAGATGCTCTTTGATTGCAACCATGTCTGTTCTCTCTGTCTGCTACAGTGTTATGTGATTATACACCTTTCAAATCACAGAAATTAGAACAGAGGAATCGTTATTTGCCTATTTTACTAGCAGCAGAGGGAAAATTCCCTTGCAGGGCTGGGAGACTGATGGCGTATTTGCTGCGTTTGGCACTTTGATTGTTTCACTATGGAGAGTCCAGTGTGTCCGTCCCCATGGCCACATCTGCCGAGTGAAGAGCCCAGGATCTCTGCAAGATTTTTAGGGTATTTTTTTGTTTCCAGAGTAAACAAAGTTCTGTGGCTTCATCCATTGTGCTCCAAAATAATCACTAAAAAAAAATCAATGCATTTTAAGACCAGGGTGTTTAAAATGAGCTGCATGTCTCACGTGGCACCACGTCTGTTTGCTGTTACTTTCTGCAGCATATTTCTTGCCCATTCTTCTATTGCATTTGTATAAGACAATAACTTGTACAACCAAGAATTTTTATTTTGTAAAAGGCAACTAACTAGTCATTTGAGAAGCAGCTCTGCAAACCACTGATGGTATGAATGAGCCCTTCTGGTATGGATCCCATTAAGGCCACACTAGCAGTGTTCTGCCGAGTTGTGTCATGAGAAATTTTAAGGCACATTTCTTTAGGTCCAGAGCACATGTTGTACATTCCCAGGTGTATTGGTATTATACCAGCATGTAATGACATCAGCAAACTGAGTACAAATATTTTGTGTAGCAAAAGCACCAAAACCACTTTGTGGTTAATTTCTTTTAAGGCAGTACAGCTTACATACCTGGAGTCATAAATGTGGCCACTGCTCTCAAACACTATTTTACAGAGTGGGTTTTACTTTGAATGTAAATTTGTGAGTGAGAAGGAGGGTGGAAGGGCAGAACACACCTCTTTCAATCATTTCTGAACCTTCTGGCTTCATGAGAAGTGCCCATTTCAAAGTTACCTGGAGTTTACACAACCACTTGCATACTCAACCTAAGCTGATTGCAGAGAGAAAACCATTCACCCACCTTACTATCCTACTTTTTCCAGGCCCATCCAATTCTCTAATACAAATGAAGCATCAGCTCTCCCTGAGCTTTTCTGTTATCCTAAGGGACTCACTGCCATCAGAAAGCTCTTCTTAAATAGGACATAAAGGCTCTTATGCAGTCATAGCTTAGACTTCTTGTTTGCACACTACCAGCTCATGCTGCTGTAGCCTGCACTGGGAGAGCCACAAGGACCTTTCCAACTCCTCCTGACCCCTGCTGAGATATGGACATCAGAGGTGGATGCAGTGTTATGATAATGATCTCACAGAAAGATAATTCAATTGTATGCAGGGATCATACCATTTCTCTATTTCTACTTCTTCATATCTCTTGAAACCTGCTTGTTCCTCTGGCTAAATCATTATAGTGGAAGGAACATATTTGGTAATTTATCTCAAATTACTTCCAGGCCTGTTTTAGGGTCACTGATTTCCAGAATATAATCCCCCCATCTTACACTCCTGATCTGCTCCATTTATTTCTAATACATAACTGCACGTATGCCTACATGAAAATGCATGTGGTTTACATCAGCTGTTGTCACCAGAGAAGCAGGTCTCTCTGTCCAGGTTATAAAACCTATATTAAATAGCATTAGATCAAGAATAGGCATCCATTGGACTCCACTAAAACCATTCTGTATGGCACTACTCTTCCTTACTTCTTAATTTTTTTTCAGTCTCTCAGTTCACTAGTTTATCATTCTCTGAATGGGAGCTGCATTGGTTTGTTTAGTGCTCTTTTTTTTTTCCTAAAACACAAAGATGTAGGTACTTCATGGAAATACAGTCTTTTGTAACCTACAACTTGTGATTTTATTAAAAACATGTGATCAAGCATATTGGACAAAACCTGTTTTCCATAAAGTGATGTTGATTGGCATTACTTATGCTCTCATCTTTCCATTTTTTACAGCTTGTGTCCCCCCTCAGCTTTTCCCTTGACTATGCCTGGGATCAGCTCCAGGATAACCAGTTTAGTGCTTTCTGCATCATTCCATCAGCTTTCTAAATTATTGGTCCAAGTGTTGCTTTTAGCGTCCTCCTGGTTGTCTTCTCAATTGTTTTTTATTCCCTTCTCCCATTCCCATCTTTGGGGGATTTTCTCAGAGCTTAAATATTTAGTTCAGAGGACTTCTCTGTTGGTTCTTATGTTACTCTTGGGTGCAAGTTACTTAGGCCTATAGATTTTAAATAGTTACAGATTATGAATAGCCACAGGCTAGGATTTCAGACCAGTATATGCTATGTAAAGGGAAGGCAAGATCCCTCTGATGAGGTTCAGACATGAATCTAGGTTCATTCTAGACTCTCACAATACATTTTTGGTATGAATGAACACAAAACTTTTCCACCCAGTGGGCCAGCTCAGCCTTTGCTTCATGCTTTTCCTGGTGGTTTGCAGCAGTTCAAAGTGGGCATACACACACTACCGAGTCAGCTTGACATTTATCATTTTTCAGTGCTGCCATCTCAAACCTGACTGTGCTCTGATTGAAGTAATTTGATTTTGAAATGGGCATCATTAGCATTACAAGCAGGCTCTGGATTTTAAGGTACAAGTTCTGAACTTTCTTGCTATTGCTAGGTGCTAATTATCTTTGATCCCCTTGTAGTATGAATAAGTTAAACTCTTTCATTAAAGAGAAGTTATTATGTGTGTATTCATTTCATCTCCACATCATGGTCAAAAGTGAAGTCCTTTACCCAAATAATTCCTGCAACAGATAGATATAGGGTTTTTTTCCAAGTGACGGCATCTCTTTGGTTGGACTAGACCCAACCCAAATTATTCTATGATTCTACGATTCTACGATGAATGTCACTGCAAGGAAGAAGACAGCAGAGTCTCATCCAACGTATGTTTGATCTTAGCACACAATGGGCTTGATCCTGCGTGGTGAGTCTCATTGATTTTCATTGCAGGAGATACCCCACACTTTGCAGCCTCGAGGCTCCAGAATCACCTTCCCCAAAATTTTAGAATTTAATTAACCATAATTACTTAACTGTCTTATTTCATTAAAGCCACACAGAAGCAAGGCTGACAGACAGGCATACCACCACTGTGTCATGATAGGATTATTCCCAGACAGGACAGAAATGCATCCCCCCACTCTGAATCCTCACCCTGTACCGTAACCCCTCTCACCTCCTGTCATCATGCTCTTCTCAGCACAATTAAAGGAATTTCCTTCTTGGCCTTGTCGGCTGCAGTGAACAATTTGCAACCTCCATTTTACCAATGATTCACACGTCTTCAGAGTGAAACTGGGGGTATGTCTCCAACCTCCTGTGAGTGCTGCCACCCTGGTCCTTCTCAGGTCATGCAGAAGGTATGCCCAGCTCATCCGCATCGCCTCGCTCACTTACTTACATCCATTGCTGTGAAGCAGAGCATAGCATCCTGTAGTAAGGGCAGGTGCTAAGGTATGTCTTAAGGGTGCAATAGACAGGAGCGGTATGGGTCAGAGAGGAGTTAAAGAAGAACTTAAAGTCTCCCTGGGTGCACTGTCTGGTAGCCTGTTTCCCCGTGCACAGGGCTGTCAAGTGTTTATGACTTTGAACAGAAAGACAGGTTTGCTCTTTGAGTTTCTGTATGAAATAGCGTGATAACATATCAAGCAGCTAATGTCAAGAGACTTTGGGCTATATTCATAAATGCTTCAGTGAATCAGTAAAGACACAATAAATTATTGCTTCAAAATTTCCTTCATTCACCTGCTCCAGGCAAATGGGAAAAGAACAATCAATATTTCTTTTTGAAATGCCAGAAATCCTAAACATACAAAATTTCCTGACAGTCCCTCCATTTGCACTGGGATTTCACAAGGTTGCATCAGTTGACCTTCCTTTTTTTGGAGTTCAAGCAAGCTGAAAAAAAGGAATTGTAATAAATATAGCCACAGATGGATTTAAGCACAATGCCACAAACCAAAGGACATTCAGTAATCTGGAAAATGGGCCATATTCTAAATGCAGTTCATTCTGAATTTTCAGTGAAGGAATTGATAATGTTTCCCATTGAAATGGAAATGAAATTGAGTTCAGTGAGATAAAGTTTTGCTCTGTAAAAGCCTCTGATTCTGAGCCAGCACCTTAACAAAGCTTTACAGATGAGAGAACATGAAGGTTTTGTTTGTTTGTTTTCTATTAAGAGCAGAGATTTAAAGAAGAAGGAGGAAAGAAGGTGATAGTACTGCCCCAGTGACCAACTGTGAGCTGGCCATCATTCCTTGGTGCTGCAGAAGATGCAGCTCAGAGCAGGCTGTGTGGCCATCATCATACGAAAGTGTTGACATTTGTCTTCAATGTCCTTTAGGTTTTGAAGCTTATTCCTTCTGTCTTTGATCTGCCTTTTTCTCTTGGCGTGCCTGTTTCCCTCTCAGCCACTTCCCACACATAGAAAAATCCTTCATGTTTCAGAAAGCACCCATCTTGCTCTTTTCTTTACGTTTCTTATGAAAACTTTTCTCAGCCACCACACCTACAGATCTCTCCCATCTGGGGCTGGTTAGGCAAATACAAGCTGTGACTTCTGGTTTTCTGCAAATCCTCTTCTCTTTATTGCTCCCCCACTTTCCCAACCCAGCTCTGAGCTGATTTCGCCCACCCTCTGCACCCCTTGTAGCAAGGGGGCTCTACTTTTTGTAACCCACCTACAAGACGCCCAGCACAGAGCCTTAGCTTTCCAGTCCTCTGGCTGGAGGCACTGAGAGGGAGCTGGGTGGGAATCTGCACAGCATATTCCTCTGTCACCCTACTTACAGAACCACAGAGAGTGACCTTGCTGTCCACAGCGCTGGCATCCTGTGCACCTTCAACTTCTGCAGGCAAGCTCTCAGCAATCAAGCAGTTAAATATCCAGCTCTTTGCATACTTCAGTTGCTCTTACACTGCTCACAAATATCACTTTGTGCTTTGATCATTCTTTGTACAACTTTGAGTGCTTCATGTAAGAGACAAAATTTGAGCACTGAAGCAATCCCAAGTGTTCTGATGTTGCTCTGAGGTAGGCATAACTCCGGCTGCCTACTCCTATTTCATTGAAAATCTATGGGTTGAAACACTTTTAGGTCTCTCTGAGAGAAATACTGTGTGCCCATGAATAAATTCTAGTTTATAAAACTGGCTCGTCAATATGAGGAACAGGGAAGCCATTTTTCCACCATGTCTCAGCCCAGTCCCCATAAATGCAGCACACACCACATCTGTGAGGTGAGACCTCAGTGATAAATTGCAGAGCAATGTGCTAAATGAATTCTTATTGCACCCCCACCGGCTTCCTCTGCCCTCTGACTTTTATCCCATCTCTTAGGATTTACTCTAACATTCCTCTGGACAGCCACAGAAACAGAAAGCTAACCCAGAAAGGCCATCACCAAAAAAATCCAACCCAGCCACCTGCTAGAGGGCTTTTGTTGCTTCTTCCACTCAAGAATTTCCACAGAATGCAACCCCAGCAGGGAATGAGATGAGCAAGGTGTAGTCCTGGACCAATTAGCAGTTTCTTTGCACATAACGCCACTCTGATCCTAAGGCTTTTATCCTGCAGCCATACAGAGAAATGCAAGCGGGCAATGCAATCCTGCTGTTTGGACGTGGCAGCCTTTCACCACAGGCATGGCACAAGACGGGAAAGTAGAGAATCAGACCGTGCAGTGTTCAAATTTAGTATTTCAGGGAGAGAAATGAAAGGGCCATGGCACTGGGAAAGAGAGCTTTTCCGTTTCCTAGTGACATTCTATTTAGATTTGGAAGAGCTCCCAGAAAGGACTTTCAGTATGAGAGACCTTTGGTTTTGAAAACACGATTTTGGCTCATTTCAGAGGGGTTTTATGGTTTTCTGTGAGCATGGATAACTGGATCCATGACAAGTCCTTTTGTATCCTTTACCAGCAAAAGGATACAGAAGCTGTCACAGTATTTTTAAGTTTTCAAACCCACTTAGTTAATTTTTCCCTAATATGTTTGATCTATACAACATCATCATTATCTGGTGTACACACATTTTATTTACACTAACGTAGCACAACCCATGTAATTTACTTGGATGAAGCCAAATTGATTCAATTTTGTACTTTAGATTCTCTTGCTAAGAGCTTGATTGTCTTTTACCTCCTGTCTTAGAGACCACTGCTTTCAGGATCAGAAGTCTCAGAAGCTATGATGTACCATTTAGCAATGACCATGAAGAATTAGTAGAAGTGAATTTTTACATGTGAACCACTATTACTCCCAAGAGCCATCAGTGAGCTACAACGCGAGTCATGTTGCATGAACCTGTTGCAGCTCACATCATCCTTTATGAGTGACCATGCACAGAAGCCATTGTCAAATTTTTCTATCCTCATTGCACAAAAACATAGTCCAAAAGGGAGGTTGATGATCACAGCCAAAAGATGAACCATAATTCAATGGAGAGGTCAGTGAGCCGCTCAGAGGACAAGGAGCTGAAGAAGCCTAGAGCCCTGGGACATCTGTGGCAGTGTGACAATGGCCGTGACCTGAAGTCATGGAGGTTTGGCTGGCACCAGGATGAGTATTTGAGGTTTTCCTCCCTGGTACAGACCAAAGAGGACTGGAGCCATGTGATTACCCTAGCACTGGAGACTTCTGTGTCCTTGGAGAAGGGGTGAGATTTACTTCAAACATCTTTAATAAAAGAAAATTATGATAAGCCATTCTCCAGGCAAGAGTTGTAAATACCACTGTGTATATTGGCTTTTAAAATAGGTATGTTAGCCAGAATATCTCAGACTGCGTAGTTTAGGGTCTTTTATCATTTCATCTTTCAGTTATGGTACCAAAAGAGCTGATGTCTGGAAGATACATTTCACATGTGGAAGCAAATCCCTCACTTAAAATATATTTATTATTTGAGTGGTGTAATAGGCCAGTTTTATTGTTTTTCCAAAAATGGACTTAAAAACTCAGTACCTCCTGCAAAATTGTTGGGTTTTTGAAAACCACCTAAGCTTTTACAAGTTTCAGATCTCTCCCTTTAACATCATAGGGAGCAAAATTATTGTAGTCTGAGAATCCCAGTATATTTGTCATGACACATCAGTGTGCAGCAATGGGTTAAAGAGCGGGTTATTAAACATAGACTACAGTAATGCCTATTTCCTGGTAGAATGGAAGATGCAGACTTTACAACTTTCTGAGGTTAAATTATAACAATCACTTTGACTGGTCTTCAAGCTCTTGTACTGAAGCAGATGTTCATACTTTACCTCCATGTGTGATATAGCTATTGAACAAAATTAAATAGCAGAGCAGATGTAGTCGGTACGCAATGTATGCGACTCGGTGACCTTATGGAAGCAGGAAGGAAATCGGACTTCACAACTGTTTGTGGTCTGTTTGTAGCTTGTGGCAGGTTAAGATCAACAGGTGAAAAAGATTGGGAGGTTATATTGAAAACAGAGTAGTCTGAATTAAAGAAACATGTAGTCCCTGCCATGCAATCTGTAGGTAACGTGTAATTACCAAAATGGAAACCTGATTTTCACATGGTGTGTAGGCAACAGACCATCACAAGAAACAAGGAGTACGGCAGCTCTGCACTTGTATTTCACCAAAAGAAATCACAGAACTAAGCCAACCTTAGCAAAAAAGTGCCTGACAAATTAACCCTCTCTTAGAGACAAGAAAAATCGTCTCAGGGACTGACCATCTCAGCCATGTCTGTGTGTCTTGGAGGACAACCAGCCATGCAGAGGGGCAGTGGGTGAAGATAAGGCCAACCGGGATGACCCAGGAGGTATCCTGGATATCCTTTGTTTGGGAAGACTCACAAAGGAGATGGCTGAGGCATCAAAAAATCCTTTGCCTTACAAAATGCACTTCATGATGTGTGAGTGCATACATTATTCAGGAAGAAATTTGTTCCTCCGGTATGCCACGCAAATCACAGTGAAGTGGCAGCAGTGCAGTGTTTGCTTGGCTGCAGAGCATGAAGGGAACTCAGTCCTCCACACCTCCCAACACGGTGGGCCAGACCCCATTTTCTTCCAACCATCCTGTCTGGTTAGGTGCCAATGCTGCAGGCAGTGCTTGCCTTTGCTATGAGAAGCCAGCTTCCTTGCTCACTGTAGGACTGTAGATGCCCTGACTGATCCTGTTCTGTCATCTACCCTTGCTCTTGACCCATCCTGGCCAGCCCTGTGTGTCCTAGCAGACTGATCTGTTCATCAGCTTACTCGTGGCAGGTACCCAAACCACAGGGAGAGGTGTGAAAATCCACGTGAAGATGACCCTTGAACATACAGTGCAAATGGCCTGGGGTGCTTCAGTCCCTACTCCCAGTACCCCACCTAGAGACGCCTTGAAGAGTGTGTGTGTGCATGTGGGGGAGCTCCCCACTGAGTGAAAAGAA
>JANHGB010042510.1:29705-69553 GCA_026283785.1 Coracopsis vasa
TCATGGCGAATAAGAAGTTCAACCTTAGCTGACTGCATTGGGTTTACCTGGCAAGGTTTTGGTACTGGGGGGCTGCATGGGTGGCTTCTGTGAAAAGCTGCTAGAAGCTTCCCCCATGTCTGACAGACCAGTGATAGATGGCTCCAAGATGGACCCACTGCTGAAGAGGGAAGGAGCGGCAGAGACAACATGTGATAAACTGACCATAACCCCCATTTCCCATCCCCCTGTGCTCCTTAGGGGGAAGAGGTACAGGAATTTGGGAGTAAAATTTATCCTGGGAAGAAAGTAGGGTTGGGGGAAGGGGTTTTGAAATCTCATTTTATTTCTCATTATCCTATTCTGATTCAATTGGTAATAAGTAAAATTAATTTTCCCAAGTTGAGTCTGCTTTGCCTGTGATGGTAAATGCTGAGTGATCACATTGTCTTTGCCTTGACCCATGAGCCTTTCATCACATTTTCTCTCCCTTGTCCAGATGAGAAGGGGAGTGATAGAGCAGCTTGGTGAGCACCTGGCATCCAGCCAAGGTCAACTCATCACACTGATAGAGTTAGAAGAGTACTGTCATTCTTTGATTCATTTACTAAAGGAAGAAGTACAGAAAATATTTTACATTTGTATGTAGAATGGAGGAGAGTTATCCTAAAATAGTAGGTACATTTCTACTATACTTATTTTTTACAGGATTTGAAATAAGGCACAACAGAAATTGAGGACCAGAAGAAAGAAAAAAGACTTTCAGAAAGCTATGTTCTGATTAGTATATTGAAACACCATAGCAAACAAAAAATACCAGGTACTAAAAGAGCTCTGCACTTTAAAGGAACAGGTAAAATAGTCAGCAGTGGATGACAGTTAAAGTATATATGAGAAATAAAAATAGATAAGTGAAGTAAAATGCTGTGAAACACTCATCCTCTCTGGTGCCTTCAAACCAAGACTGGATGCCCTTTCTGGAGGATATATATTCTCTAACCAAAAGTTATTTGCCTCAGTACAGAAGTAAATGGGGGAAACTGGGAGAAACTTGCAATCCACAGTGAGTCTGACTAAGTGATCTAATTATCCTTTAGCCTTAAATGTTATTAAGCCATGAAAATACTCCTTATGGTAATAAACATGCTATGGGAGAGCTAAGAATTTTACTGAATTTCAGTTTGTCCCACTTCCTTCAGATAACCTAGTTTGTACCCATGGCTGAATAGGCAGGCTCCCTGAAGCCACGGATGTTCTGAAATCTGTGGTGAAATCCTGCAGATCACAGACCTTTTTCAAAGGCTTCTGGGCAGAGGCCTAGAGCCTCTTCTACTGCAGTAGCATGTTTCCATTAAAAACTCTGCTTTCATGTCTTGTCAGTGCACAGCAGGGAGAATGTAAGCAAGGCAATGTGTATAGGTAATGTATATAGAAGAAGTATTAGCTGGCACTAAAAATTTGTGTGTTTTTCAGGAGGAAAGAACAAAACTCTCAAATGCAGGAGGCAAAGTGACTGAAATTAGCAAGTTTTGGGTTGATAATTTTCTTATTGCTAACAATTTTTCTCTTCTAATATCACTAGTGGAAATGACTCTTCTTCTGTGCAATTTGGAGATAGCCCAATGCTGTTACTAGATGTTCAAAAATAAGTCCTATCAGTTGGACTGGACATCAAAATAGTTTATCCAAGACTGTGAAAACACTCCAGCAATGAATGATTAATCTTAAAACACACATTAGTATCATGTATTACCATAAACTTCATAAGAAAAAAAATTCACAGTGCTACAAACTCTATCAGTCATTTACTGAACCATTTGGGTGGGCTATTTAATGGAAAGAAGTTTATCAGCAAAGAAATTTCTCATTCTGTTACACAATTTTTCTCCTCATTCATTTGTAGTAAGGAGCAGCAAGCAGTGAATTGCAGATATATAAAGAAAACTTGATTATTATGAAAGTAGAAAAATAAAAAGAAATAGGCATTAATTCCTACAGAGAGCAAAAACCATTTGCTTAATGAACTGCTTGAGAAACAACTACACAATCATATCCAATGAGCAGATGCTTCTACAGAGTAATGGTGTTACATTTTGCAAGTGTTACGAAGGTGGCACTCACACATTTCTTCCACAGTTACTTGAGCTGCAGATGTTTTCAAGGGAGCCACAGTTCTTTTGTAAATATCTTCACTGGTATCTAGTATACAAAGAGGAATTTGGCTGTTGTGTACCACATGGGATAATGCCCATACTGAATTTGAATAGCAAAACGGATGTGGCTGCAAAGTATTCTATTCTTTATGTTATTTCATGTTTCACACATTTTGCTACAGTCATGAATAAAAACACATAGTAGGATGTTAAAATCATCTGAATGATCCTACCTTCTGATACAGGGTGATAGTCTACTCCAGAAGTAGCAGATCCATCCTTTGTATGAACTCTTACAACAGAAACCTTTGAAGTGTCTCCCAGACGAATCACTGGGATTTTTACAACTGCTACTTGCCTTGTGTCCTTTGGTTCACTCACACTAAATTTGGTCTCACCAAATTTAATAATAGCCTCTGTAATTAGAAGAAAAATGTTTTTAGAGTGCACAAATAAATAGACTTCCAAAAGCCAGTAACAACAAAATAATTTCTTACTGTCTGCATCATCCTGAATCTTTATCAGTGTCTCATTTTGTTCACCAATAGAGGCACCAAAGGAAGAATCACTTCTTGGAGTGCCAAGAACCAGACGTAGTTCTTCCTCTTCTTCATAGAAAGTATCATCCATAAGCACCAATGTGCAAGGCTTGTCAGTTTCACCTGCAATAATTCTGAAGGTAATATCATGCAGAACTTAGCTGTTCTTTGCTCTATTACAGCACTTCTCTCCAAACTCAAGGAACCACAGGCTGCTTCTGCTGGTGAAAGCATCCACCTTAACATTGTATAAGTTAATGAGTAATAATAATAGTGAAAGCAGAATTAGTAATCACTACCTTTCCACTGAAACTCATTGAAGTGGAATCCCCCATTTTGGGACTTATTCTAAGACAAGTTTCTATTTCAGTGTAAGTTAAATGTATGTCCTGCGTTCAGCAGGAGCAGGCATTTTTTCTCTTTCTTAGTAGGTGGTGCAGTGCTGTGTTTTTTAACTTTTGGTCTGGGAACAGCACTGATAACACCGATGTTTTCAGTTACTGGTCAAATGTTTAGTCTGAACAAGGACTTTCTGGGCCTCAATGCTCTGCCAGGGAGGAGAGGAAGCCAGGAGGAAGCAGAGACAGGACACCTGACTCAAACTAGCCAAGGAGGTATTCCGTACCACAGCATGTCATGCCCAGGATGTAAACTGGGGGCAGTTACCTGGAAGGGAGAGTACACTGCCGGAGGTCAGACTGGGGGTGTTGGTTGATGAGGTGGTGAGCGGTTGCATTCTCTTCCCTTGTTATTTCTTTATCGTTATTATTATTGGTGGTAGCAGTAGTGGTTTGTGTTATACCTTAGTTACTAAACTGTTCTTATATCAACCTGTGGGAGTTACATTCTTTCGATTCTCCTTTCCATCCCTCCGGGAGCCAGAGGGGACTAAGAGGGGGAGTGAGAGAGCGAGCTACGTGGTTCTGATTTATGGCTGATTGGGTTTAAACCACGACAATGTATTTACCAGAAATCTGCTTAACAAAGAGCAGAGCTTCTGAAGTTTCTTTTTTGACAGCAGGTCTGTGCTTCTGATATTGTGTTATGGTGAACCTGCTTTTGCTATCAAAAAGATCCTGGCACTCAGGCTGAATCTATATGAAGATATGTCCCTTTGGTTCCTATTGGTTATCCCTCTAGGTCAGACGTGAAGCAAAAAGAGGCATCATTTTTGTGCACTCTGCCCATTGTGTATGGAAAAGGCTTGGTTTTCCAGAGTGGTCCTTTTGTCACTACTTTATGAGAAGACACAATTAAAACAAAACAAAACAAACAAACAAAGCAAAGCAAAATGAAACAAAACATGGTAGACTAAAGGCTTCTAAAATCAGATCAAAATCTTACCAGGAAGGAATGTGATGATGGAGTTGTCAGTATTAGGACGTTCTTCAAAGTCCATCATTACCTGAGCTGAACCTTGCCTTGTATAGCATCTCACAGTGGATGTGTATCGGATATCCCCACTCCTATATATCATGGCAGAAATCTGTCCATCATTTTCATTACCTGCATATACAGATTCTTTAAACTGCATCTTAGGCACTGGGCAGAAAAACATAAAAAAAGAATGTGTAAAGTACAATTGAAAAAGTTATCATACCTCCCTGCTACTATTTGAAATTTAGGTAAAACACACCACATCAGGTATATAACATAAACAGGTAGACAACAAATTACTTAACACATCATCTGTAGCTGAAATATGTAGAATCACTGGCTTCAGTGTGATTTAAAAGGGCAAGTGCTATCTCCTGCATAAATGTGAAAAGGTAAAAAAAAAAAGATTACTCACAGTCGGACACTGAGTCATTAATGAAGATGGTGGCCTTGCTGGGTTCTCCAAGGGCAGCATTCATGGGCATCCTTAGCACAAGCTCAAACTTCTCAGTTCCTTCTAACACTGGCTGTCCAAGGTCATCCAGAATTACCACACGAAATGTCTGCATATTGACTCCAGGGGAAAAATCCAAATTACGACTGATGCCTACATAATCTACTCCAGCTACCAACAGAAAAGAGATAAACCATATCAAATTAATAAACAGCATTACATGTAATGAAAAATAAAAATGCCTATCATTAGGCAGTTAACTGTAGGTAAATGTGGTTTTTTAAATATAATTTTAAAATTTGCCAAATATTGACCACCCATAAGTTGGACTATAGAATACAACAAGTCAATATTAAGCTACTTTTTGTTTAGTGATTCAAGTCACAAAATGGGGCTGATTCTGCTCTGTTGTAAACCAAGAGTTATTCCACTAAAACTAATAAAGATTGTTTTAAGTAAGAAATTAAAGTAAGCAAAAAGCTTTGGAGATGAACCAAAGTCTTTTGGAAAGAAACTTAATATCCTTCTGTAACAAAGGTAGAAGTTTTGAGACTAATGTAAAAAGGGAAGGAGAAAAGGCCAGTGAGCTGATTGTGAGGAAGAACTCCTATTTAGAGGAGTTGTGTAAACCAGAATAAATGGAAATCAAAAGAAATAAATTCTGCTCAGACCATGCCAGGTGAGATCTGGCAACTTAATGTTAAAGACAGACTGATCTTGGATCTGGGTTTGGTTTGCTCTTATGTTCGTTGTTATTGTTGTTGGTTGGTTGGTTATTTGTTTTATTTAAAGCAAAGCAAGTTAATCCATAACAAACCAGTGAGAAGGAAGCTAACAAAACAAGATACCACCTAACATGACACTTTATCTTGGAACCAAAGCATTAAAGGTATCTAGGAGTTTAGTAAAGGACTGGGACTTAATGTTTGCAGGGTTTTTTTTGAGGAATAAAGAGCAGAACTGTTAAAGCTTTGGGGGATACACTTTCACTGAAATTGAAATAAGGTTTGGAATTCTGTGAATTTGATAAAATTTGGTAAGACTAAAGGCCATAATCAGAAAGGCACTTGCCTAGAGTTCCTGCTTCTTCTACCCCTCAGAGCTTAGCCTCTAAAGCAGGATGTCAGGACTGGCAGCCCAGAGCAGCACTGTGTAAGACCAAGAACCAGGTTCATGGCTTTACAGGCAGCCAGCCATGTCAGAGCTTTCAGACTGTGGCCAACAGACTAGAGAGCCCAAGAGCTGTGCCATTCCCAGTTTTGAATCCTAGAGATCCTGGCACAATGAATTAAGATTTTTACTATAAGGAAATATATTTCCTCCCCCGCCCCATTTCTCTTAGTGCTGTACTTCACAACTGTTCCTACTCATTTCTTTGAGAGAAATTCCATAACTACTTAATTTGTTCTAAGAAGAAAGATCTGCTAAGAGCAAGACACATATAAATTCCATCTTATGTAGGTGAATCTTTATTAAGAACAAATATACCAGCTACAGTATAATACATATATATACCAGCTATATTTACTGAAGCTACAGTAAAACAATAACTTACCCTCTGCAGTTACTGGTTCAGATTTGCGAGACCTCACTGTAACAGAGGAAGCTTTAGACAGATCAGTTCCAGTCCTCCAGACACGTACCTCAATATAGCCAGCACTCTCATCAACATAATATTCATCATCTCCAAAGTAGAATACTGGTTCTGGTGAGAGAAGAATAATGTCCATAAATGTTTCTTTATCATACATTGAAGGTAACAAGAGAGTATAAAATACACACTAGACAATGGAGAGAGTTTCACACTTTTCAGCAAGTGAAATAAAGCTATTTTTTGGGGTTTAGATTTTTTTCTAGGTGTTTCTGGTTTCTTTTCAAGTACTGGTTTGCCTGTGATGGGACAGCTGTTGTTACACAAGCGCTGTGCTCCTTTTCTTGCCTCCCACATTTTCAACTTTGTGTGTCAGCAGAGCTATGAATCTGTGTGCACAACAAAATGTGTTATCTCATTAAACTTATTTGAGCTGAGTCCCGTGCACAAGCCAGAAAATTCCTTGCATTTTTCATTTTGGTGCAAACAGACAAAGGTGAATATAGATAATGAAACCTTAACTTGAATGTTCTCATAGATTACTGTTGCTAAAACCAGACTGGAACATGATATATAACGGGAGCTGCTTTTGGAATTTTTTTTCCAGCTAACCAAAGTGGCAAATACTTCATTTTAGTTCTCCCACATCTAGCATTTAAAACAAAATCAATCTTATTTCATGTAAACTGGAATGTGAATAGTCTTTTACGTTAATATTTAAGTTCCACAGTCTATAAGAAAGAAGAGCAAAAAGCAAAGGAGGTTAAGTGGTATACCACTCAACAGACATATTATTTATCCTCATTTTTTCCTCCCTTTTACAGTTTTTCTACCCACAGCAATTTCACAAAGAAACTGGGCTTAAAAACATAGCCCAGCTTCATCCTGCATGTATATCAGCTTCCCTTTTCTAATGCTTCCACTCCTGTTTCTAACATATGAGAGTAAGCACACACAGTCAGTGCCTCAATTTTCCCATTGCGCATCATGAATCTTACCTGCTTTCCTCAATACCTGGGATGTAATTCGAAGACCTACACAAATTCTCTTTGTATTTCATCACAATTTTCTTATGTTGCCTAGTAAGAATTTATTATAATCATGAGGTTACAATACCACAAATGTGCTTGAAAATACCAACCCAAATTAAGTTGACAAAGATCATAGCAATCAATCACCGCTCTATCAGTGGCACTAGGAATATTTCCCCTCCATCAAGAATAGGGAAAAAAAAAAAAGAAACAAGTCAAAGAAAATTACTGGAAAAGATTATGGTTCTACAGAGCTATGCCTAGCACACAGAACAGGCACAAAATACCCAAAGAAGGAGACATAAATCCTTTTTAATGATAAGTAATTTTCATAATTCAAATTTACTGAAGATTTTTTGTATGTTGCAAAACCTATGGCTTCTATTACAATGAAACAAAAGTTTTGGAATTGAAGAACCTGCTTTGGACTACAACTGAGCTCAATAAAGCCAAATATTGTGAAGAGATAGTATTTTGAAGGTTTTGGAGAGACTTGTAGGATAACCAGACAGACAAAATACTTAGGCTTTCTGAAGTACTTGAGAACAACCTGACTGACTACACAGAGCATGGCAACAATCTCCTCAATTTATTTTGATAGAAAAATTAACAATGTAAAATAGGAATTTAAAACTAACCCGAAGTAATATAATGTAGTTACTCAGTTATTAGTAAGCCAAAACTTCATCTGAGAAACTAGCAGTTAATAAGTATTTTGGAATTACACTTAAGAGTTAAATTGGAAGATTTGGAGAAAAGATTTTTCTCTTCTGCTTGCAAGATATTTCCTGTATTTCACAATTGACAACATAAAAAATTAAAACCCAAGCAAAGACATCTCTTAATATCCCACATCAGTGAAACAAATGCACCTGATTATCTTCTTACTTGCTAAAACTAATATCATGGAGTGTTACAAATTGATGGAACTGAATGTATTTACTGAAAAATAGTGCAGATTCATAGATCTGCTTGAGCATTATCAAGTTCATCAACCTTGGCAGGATGAAAGACAAACTTGGCAAATGTCTAACTTTGGAAGATAAGAAGGTTTTCAGTTCAAATTTATTTATTTTTTTTAGTCAACATTATGTGTATTTAAATGTGTGTCTGTGTGCACAGGCAGACACACATCAATCTTACATTATTTGCCTATAGCGAGTGGGTTGTCAATAGTTGTGTTTATATTTGGGGCTCTTTTCTGAAACATTTTTAACAGGTGAATAGGATACTCTCTCCGGACCTTTCTGTATAACTATTATTAACTTTGATGAAAGGATACTGCAGAACTGGATATTAGATCTGCAAAAAAATGCCACATTTCAGACATACAATGATCCTCTAAAATTCTCAAAGACTCATCCAACCTTTAGGGTTTAAAAATACAGAATGTCTACTAAGTCCAAATGGTTATGAATGTGCCAACAGTTAGATAAAGGCAGTTAAAAATATTATCAAATCTAATACATGTAATTTCTTGAACAAGTATTCTTAAAATTTAGCACACTTTCCCAAGTCTAATCTCATTCTTATAATTCTGTTTTCTTTATATTGATGTCCCAATAGTTCTGGAAATAGATCTGGACTTGGCTGCACCACATTTGAAGCACTTAAGTGAGAGATACAATCACAGCCTGCTTGCTCTCAGTTTGCAAGGCCAAATGTAGGTCATTCCAGGAGGTTTTCCAGCATAATGAGCATACAGAAGGAGAGGTGGAACGGCTCACTCATTGCAGTGAAAAAAACCTGAGGACACCTGAAAGCATTCCCTTCTACTCACTGACTACACAGGGAACTTAGATGATCTGCCTTAAACTAGATGGAAGATATAAAAGGAAATGTTGTTTGCTGCTTGTAGTGTTATCCTAATGCTTGCTTTACTGCTGCTGAAGAATAATCCTCACACGCTGTTCCTGTAGTCACAGCCAAACATAAAAAAGTCTAAACCCTCAGTTACAGTTGCCTAGTATTCCAGAGCAAGTTTTTCACACTTTTTCAGGCATGTATCATCAATGAAAGACACATTCTACATGGTTACCCATCCTAGGAAACAAATCCTTACAAATGTTTTGTAAGTTCATTTCCTGTAAGCTGTGTTAGTAGCTCCCCAGGGGAAGTAGCAAAGCCAAGCCACTAACAGGGAAAGCATTGTCTTTCTCAGGTCATGTCTGGAAAACACTCTGCTCAATGACTGCGGGCTCACTTACAGCAGATCTTTAATCTAGTAATCACTCTGAAGAGAGACCACTGCAAATTTAATGGTTCCTTTTACAGAAATAAGAGAAAGGTTTTTTTAGAGTTTTTTTATTCAGACCCACAGATTTCACTGGCATGAAGTTACAATAATCGGAGGAGAAAGGTTAGGAGCTTTAGTTCCAGGTTTCTTGGCAGAGAAATTAAAGTTTGTCTTGCCTTTGTACTTACACAGTCAGGAGTGTATATCAACTACAGCGCTAGTCAGTCATCAAGCAGGAAAACAAACACACCCCTTATGCGGTTAGAAATAGGTCTATTTTGGAATGTAGATCAGAAAATAAATGAGATAGCACAAAGCTGCTTATTTTCAAGGAGGCTTTTGTTTTCAAAATTATATCCGTAGTCTACTTTAGAGGGACATGGCAAAAGAGTAAGTTTGTTGTAAGATATGCAAGGGGCACAATCAGCTTGGGCTGCTACTGCAAGTAATATGTAAGGCAGAATAGTTAGGACAAACACAAAAGAACAGACTCTTCTGTGTTGAAACCCTGATAAGCCTTAATAGTAATGTGATTTTCAGTGATATATGCTTCCAGTGAGAGATACATACATATATGTATATATTCTCAGGAAGAGAGAAATAATAGAAGAAAACAGACCTGTCAGTCTGACATTTAGATAATGGAAGTAGGAGAAGCAGTCATTACAAAGAGACTCATGGTTGATCTTTTCCTAGAGGTGTCAAACTGTTTATTCCTAAAAGATTTATCTTCATTCTTTCCATGCACAGTACAAAAAAGACTATGATGTGAACATTACGGAAACGCAGAGGCTGCAAAACAATGCTTTGTAAGCCTACTAGCCTGTTCTGCTAAAGTCTAGACATGCTAGTGCAATGCTGAGTCCAAAATAATAAGCCCTTATGGTTGACATTGCTAGTTAGCTTGTACATAACAACAAACACAGCAGATTTACTCTAAACCTCACCTGGCTTATACTCACACAATGCATACATCCCTACACAATGCTTACTTGCATTTCAGTATCACAGCTAGCATTAAATGACTGAGCTGCTGAGTCTATAACACAAGAGACTTGACCCTTCCAAATGTGAAGTGGGTGAGATATAGATAGACCAGTTAAAAAGAAGAGTTCCATTAATTTTGAGAAGGAATGTACATTTCCTGTTTAATAACAGTAAAGGTCAACTTCTGTATGTCCTCTCATATATGCTTGTTAATGGGAGCAAAAGAAAAGCTCAAAAAAATTGTCCATTACAAAAACATGTATTACGACATTGTCAAAGAGGACATATGAAACCAGGTAGCACCATTCTACAGCTATTTATACATACTTGAAGCTACGTAAGCAACTGAGCTTGGCACAATGAATTTAATTTGCCAAGTCATTTATTTTTGCTGAATGCTGTAGAAGCAGGGGTCAAGATTTCAGTCAGAGCTCGGTTTTTGAGCAGGTACTATTGTGGAAATGCCAATAGCTTTTTATTTGAGGTGGTTGAAAGAGACTACTTTTCAAAATCATATGTTGTAATCTTAACAGCTTTCATCATCTTAGCACTGTTGCCAGAACTTTTGCAACCAAAAAGTAAATTCATCTCAGAATCAAAATTGTTAGTTGCAGCCAAATTGCCACACACATTATCTCAAGCAAATAATGTCTGTATTTCCATTTGTCTCAACAGCTCATTTCTGTCTACCAACTTATGATGATTTTTTAAAGTATACAGCAAACGTTGTAACACATAAAAGGACAGACTCAAACTAATACAACCTTTACCAAACCAGTTCTATTTTGTAAGAAAAACACACTTTTTTTACCTACAGAGGATATGCTGTACATTGACTGGACATCACTAAATTACTCTCATTTTATGCCATTTAACTCCGTAATTTCAGTAGAGTAACACAGTGTGAATCGAGATCAATAACTGCTATGAAATTTACTTTGATTAATTTAAGAAACATACTAATTCAGTATAAACCTTTACATTTTAACTCGTCTTTTCTAGTAAAGTGCATCCATGCTTTAGTTTCTCTATGCACAGTACCATCACAAGGGCCTGGCATTCACATCTAACCTCTCTGCTACATGACTAATTAAAATTCAAATATGAGCAAAGTAGCACAGCAAAGGAGGTAGACTACAGCCCTAGCTGCAAAACTGAGGATGGTAGTAAGATGGCTACAGTGATTCCACATCTCTGGTCACCTACTCCTCTTGTCAGCCCTATCTTTGCTGCAGGGAGACCCTGCAGCATGCTTTGCAGCTTGAAGAACTGAGCTAATTCTGATTTCATCTAATGACAGGTTGCAGTTCATAATGGTTCAGTAATAACCAGATGAGCTACAGAGTAAGCCTGAAACAAGGAGAGTAAAGACATCTGAGTATATGAAGCCATGCTGTAGCTCAACCTGTTCAAGATGAGTGGCTTTAAAGATTAATTTTCCAACATTTAATTTACATACAAGCTGGTAATGAACAGTCTTAAGCTGTCTTACAGCTATAACTGGCATTTCAGAAGAAAGGCTGATGTGTAAGGTTGACTATTATAAGCGACCTTCACTCGGAAGCAATTCATTCACCTTTTTGGTTGGTTGAAAAATATTGTTACTTTTCAAAAAAACCAAATTCATATATATGTGAACTAACATATATGTGAAAATATTTATTAGTAGAAGTAGTACTGTTTTGATCCTGGTACACACCCTCAAAATATAACCAGACCACTGGGACTATCACAGGTATCAGAGGAGCTTTTCCTGTGTTCAGAGTCTGATGACAGGGCCAAAAGATTTTTCCTGTTACAAGAACATCAAGCTCCAGCCACTTGCCCAAACTATTCCATAATATAGACAATTGCCTCACTTACCAATGCAAATAAACATGTAAAGGCCAATAGCTGAAGAAACAAACACTTTGGAATTCGGGGACACACCCATATGTGATAGTTTTGCCTGCAGCAAATATCTGACTTTCACATACCATTTTCCTCCTGGCAAGACCTCCCACATGGCATGAAACAAACTCAGAATCTTCTACATGTTCTAGTTTTATAAAGAATTAGATTATTTTTACAGAAGAGGCCCAGGAAGTACATCAGTAACAAATTCTCAATGCATTGATGAAACAGAGGCAGGCAGATAGATAGGGAGGCTTGGCAGCAGTATTTAAATATACCACACATGAGGTACCTCACAAGGAAGCCAAGAGTGAAGGAGCTCACAGTGAGTGATTCATACATGAGATAACAAAGGAGGAATCCTACAAACAGAAATGGTATGACAAGCTGAGCAGCATTTTAGAAATTAGGCTACATAAAGATATAGCATGTAGTCATCTCTAAATGTGTTTTTTACATTTTAACTTAAGTAATTAGTTCACTACTGGGCCTTGCAGAAAAATCACTCTGTAGAAAAGGTCTGAGTGCAACAAGTGTATTTGCAAAACCAGGCTTTCCAAGAAAAGTATTTTCATTTTTTCTCTTCCAAATTGTGTTCCTCACACCTACGTTCATATCAAAAAACACAACCACAAAATCGCAATAGCATATTCTATGAATCTTTTCTTTATAATACCTTGTAACATTACCCACTTCAATCATGACCTTGATCTCTAAAATTTTAAAGCCCAAAGTCATAGTTATGACAATTATGCTTTCTCCCTAGCTGAGATTTCCATCAGTTGCCAATTAGTATTAGTAGGGCTTTTGAATGATAAACAAGCATTTTGTTGTTTGGTAATGAAAACTGATAGGGAGATGGCAAAAAAATTGTCAAGTCTCAAAAGCAAAGATAAAAATCCTGGATCTTAATAAAAGTAAACACATGTTGAAAATGAGTGAAATCCTTATGCATTGAAAGTAATTAGACTATGAGAAAAAAGGATATAACAATATTCTAAAAGTCAAAATAATTCCAAATTGTGCATTTTCTGAGACTAATTTTTCATAGAATCACAGAATGGTTTGGGTTGGAAAGTATCATCTAATCCAACCCCTCTGCCATGGACATTTTCAATGAGATCAGGTTGCTCAGAGCCCCATTCAACCTACCCTTAAACATGTCCAGGGATGGGACATCCACAGCTTCTCTGGGCAACCTGTTCCAGTGTCTTATCACCCTCATCCTGAAAAATTTCCTCCTTATGTCCAATCTAAATCTACCCTTTTTTAGTTTAAAATGGTTGCCCCATGTCCTGTCACTACAGTTCCTGGTAAAAAGTCTCCCCCCGGCTTTCTTATAAGCCCACTTTATTTACTGAGAGGCTGCTCTAAAGTCTCCCTGAAGCCTCCTTGTCTCCAGGCTGAACAACCCCAGGTCCCTCAGCCTTTTCCATAGCAGAGGTGCTCCAGGCCCCTGTTCATCTTTGTGGCCCTCCCCTGGACACACTTCAACAGATTAATGTTTTTTCTGTGCTGAGTACTCCAGAGCTGCATGCAGTATTCCAGGTGGGGTCTCACAAGAGCAGAGTAGAGGGGCATAATCACCTCCCTTGACCTGCTGGCAACACTTCTTTTGATGCAGCCCAGGATATTGTTGGCTTTCCCAGCTGCAAGGTACACACTGCTGGCTCATGCACATTTTTTCATCTACCAGTATCCCCAGGTGTTTCTGCACAGTGTGGGATACCATTTATTCCCCAGTCTGTACTGATACTAATGATTGCCCCAACTCAGGTGCAGGACCTTGGCCTTGTTGAACTTCATGAGGTTTGCACTGGCCCACCCTCAAACCAGACAAGTCTCTCTGAATGGCATCCCTTCCCTTGAGCCTATCAACTGTACCACTCATCTTGGTGTCATCATCAAAGTTGCTGAGGGTGCACTAAATCCCACTATATCGCTGATGAAGGTATTAAGTAGTATTGGTACCAGTAGAGACACTTGAGGAACACTACTCATTAGTGGTTTCTGTTTGGACATTGAAACATTGCATATGAATATTTGTATGTGGCCATAGAGCTAATTTCTCATCCATCTAATGGTCCATCCATCAACCCTGTATCTCTCCAGTTTAGAGGTAAGAATGTTCGGGGTACTGTATCAAAGGCCTTGAAGAAGTCTAGCTAGATGACATCTGTAGCACATCCTATGCCCACTGATGCAGTTACTCCATGATTTGCCCTTGGTGAAGCCATGTTGGCTGTCTTTAATCACGTCCCTGTCTTCCATCTACATGTCTTCTAGAAGAATACATTCCACGATCTTACCAGGCACAGAGGTAAGGCTGTTAAATTAATTTTAACCAGTGAATTAAAACCATGAATCTTACCAAAGCAACAACTGTGTTTGGTTTCATTGAAAAACAAATGAAGAAGGGAGGCGCTACTCTTATAACTATCATTACTACAAATGTTGCATAAAGAAGAATAGCATAATCCAGAAATGTAAAATACTTTATTTTCCAGGCAGCCTTTAGTATCTGTATATAATTTCTGGCACAGCTTGTACAACAAAGAAAATTATGATTCTACCTATTCTTGTGGATAGTTATTAAATCTGTC
Source organism: Coracopsis vasa (assembly GCA_026283785.1). NCBI lineage: Eukaryota > Metazoa > Chordata > Aves > Psittaciformes > Psittacidae > Coracopsis > Coracopsis vasa. The sequence continues at coordinate 44,549 of JANHGB010042510.1, forward strand.
TTCTGCCTATATGTATACACAGACTTTTTTGGATTGGAGACATCTTGACCAAATCACAAGAGAGGCTAAGAAAGACACTGCCCCAATTCTGACTTTAGATTTTTGCACTTTTACTATTCAGTTACAATGCTAGTTATGCTAAGTTTGCTTAACTGGCAGAAAGAATTTCTTACAGGCTTTTGTGCTCACATACAATGAGAACACATTTAGCTCACTGAGGCCTGAGAAGAAAAATATACAAGAGAACTTCCAAGCTCCCTTTAGAGGAGCCGATGATGAGGATGGGACTCAGCAGAGAAGACACAACAGAAGTGAGAATAGATCCACAGCCAGATTTACCAGACCACAAAACCAGAGCTCTAATAAAAGAAAATATGCTCTGCTGTATGTTAAAATTTCTTAAGTTCTCTCTTTTGGACTTCTGACCCCATTCATCTGGGAAGGAAGAGAAAAGTGTTTCTTGACAGACGGTAATGTGAGACAATAACTGAGTTGATCCTTTGAGGATTTAGACATTCAAAAGGAGAACCAATGTCATTAAAAATCAGTGGGGTACAGCGGTTACTCTTTTGTTCAGTATCTTTTGGGTGTTCAAAGGCAGACAAGCAAAATGGCAAGTCTCAGTATAAGGAGCTTCAGAGGAAGCAATATGATCTGAAGAAACATTAGGAAAATGGAATCCACCAAGATGTCCTACCAACTTGATTACCCAAATCTTAAACACACAAAGCACTCACTTGGTCATTAAATTCACTCCCTACAATCACAAGCAACCAAGAACAAATGATTAATTTAGAATGGTTTGCTAGGCATTCATTACACTTTCAAAGAGTTTATAATAAATATAAGATCTGCAGTACAAAGACCAAAGCCATAAAAAATACAACATGCTACAGGAATACAGGAGAGAAGAAGACGTTCAGTGTACTCGAGTGACGTGTCATAAAACAATGATCCATTAAGCTCTGGAAAAGAACATCAGTATAGGTAAGAACACCATTTCATTTAACTCATTCTAGATCTAACAGAAAGGATTCATTTTCTGCAGTTCATGTAATTTTGCACCTACTGCTTATCAACTGTTTTGGTTATTTTGAGTATAAAACTCAACAGCTGTTTTCCATATCTCAACACTTTTCCAGAAATACTACTGTAATTCATAAAGAAATGTAACAATGCATATTTAAGGTAACCATTTAAGAATCTGCAGTAGTGAGGGCTTAGAAATATGCTGTTCCACCAGCTGAGGTAAAAGAGCCATTTGAAGTAGATGGACCAAGTACTGTCTGGAGGTCATGATCTGTCCTTCTTACCTATCAAAGGAGCCTAGATCTATGATGGACTAGATCTATAGGTTGGACTATATACCTAGATATGAAGCAGCTAAGTGAAGACTAATCCAACATGTGTAGTTCATATATATATATATATATATGTAATGTGTGAATGTGTACCTGCACACACACACATATAATAAACTATCAGCTAGAAGAGCAAATTATAAATGCACCTGGTTGCCTCTGTAGATAATGCACTCTGTTGCCTCCCACTGTAAGATATGACATTGATTTATTTTTGTGATAAGAGAGCAAACAGGGACTTTCCAAAATCTTTAAGGTTATCACCATCAATTGAGCATTTTTCACTCTTTTGAGCTGGTGGTAATAAGAAACTACAAGCAAAGAAAACTGGGAGCATAACATATGTCATAAATTGACTGTTTTCCATTTTTTCCCTTGATTAGTTGCCAATCTGGCCACCTGCCACAAACTGGGGAAAAGGGAGGGATCACAGAGATTTTGCCTGCTGAGAAGACAAAAGAAGACAAAACCAGCACTGAAGTGTCAGAGGCATCAGACCCACAGGCACTGTAAAAATAGAAAAGGGAGAATGTAGTAAAGATGGTTGCACAGAGGAAAAAAGAACAACTAGTTAGTTATTTTTGTCATCTCCAGAGAATGGTGAGGGATACTTGGCCAAATCACGACTCCAGTCTGTAATACAGGCATGCTCTGCCAGTAGTGTTCAGGTTGTAACTAAAACTAGACAGACAGACCAGCAGATATTAACGACCAAGATTAACCAATGACTCATTCAGTTTAAGGTTACGGAATACCTATTTTCAAAAAGAAAAAGACACATTTGATTGCTTGCCTCGGAGCCCGTGGAAATAAGCAGATTGCAGATACCCTTGTGAGATAAGGATGTCCCTCTGACAAACTATGTTACTAATAGAATATTTAATTATCATCAGCTCAAAATTTGGCTCAGTATACACGCTGAAAGTTAGCTGACGCTGTATGCCTACTGGGAGACAATGCAAAGCACAAATTTATAAAGTAGCATTGCAGTGCTGACTTTCTGCCTCTTTTCAGGTGATTGATAATAAATGTCTGTACAGACTTTACTTCTCCAAGCAAGCTGGACAAGTGCTAGTGGCTACTGGTTTCCAGAGCATGGTCTAAGGATTTCCAAAGTTTAATTAACTGTAGGAGGAGTGACAGCAAGTGTTTTTAAGAAATCTCCAGAAGACTCAAGAATTAATCTGTTCTGTTTGACCTCTAACATTGTCTTTCTGCATTAACCATGATCATACCATCATCCAGTTTCCTCAGCTGTAAAATATTCCCAAACAGTGTTAACCTCTTTCATGTCGATGATATGAGTGATCTATTCTGTTGAGTAGGTATAAAGAAAATGGTAAGCAAACATCTGACGTAAACTTGAATCCTTTGCTTTCCCAGCCTTGATGTAGAGATGTCAAGAAGTCTGAACGCTGCTTGCCCATTTAACCTGAACGAAGTGGAACAAATGTATTTAATGTATTTCCTGCTGTGAACAGCATGAGGCTTCAACAATTCCACTAAGACAAGATGACTGTCAGCTTGGCTGTAATGCTGTGTGCTCTCATGGCAACGCTAAATACAGTAGCATGGAATTAAAATCACATGTGAAGGCAACCACTGACAAAAAACTTGAAGCAAACAAAATAATTGTAAGCATTCTCTTAGCTGCAAACTTCCAGGTCTGCATGCCTCACACCTCTTCTTTAAAATTTACCCACAACACAAAACAGACTAAGTAAAATAAAGTCCAAGCCAGCAGCTCAAAATATTAGACTACCAGGGGGCAGAGTTTTGACTGCAAGCCTTGTTGCAAAGATTGAAGTATTTGTATCAGACTTGTTGCAGAAAACACAGCAACACTGTTACTGTTGGAACCAAATTACAGGCTTCTCACTTCAAGGTGTATACTAAATTTGATCTTATTTTTTTTCTCTCTCTATGTGAAGTGGTCCCAGAGTCACAGCTTCAGTTGAAAAAACAGAGATCAGCTTCCAGGCTGATCTTGCTCAGTTGCTAAGTACCTGGGGATTAAGGCATTTCCATGGAAGACTGGGGTCTGAGTGTCTTCAGGGTCTGACACCAAACTCCAGCACTACCCTCTCCGAGAGGAATGAAAAGTGCACAGCAACCTTATCTTTCTTTCCCTAGATGCAAAATATTGATCTTTCATGTAAAGGGCCTCCTCCAAATGAACTTTATGCTGAACTCTCTATGCAGGATACATGTCGTCAGCCAATCAACTGACCTCAAATTCTTCAGGGATTTTGGTTTATCCCCCAAGTCCTTGAGACATATGAAGGCAAGTAGTTCAGCCCATCAATTTTGACTAGATTTAGTAACACATATTCACAGTTGTATGGAAAATGGTTGAGGTTTTTTGTTTGGTTTTGGATTTTGTCTTAAATTATCTAAATACCTACTGAAGTACTCTTCAGCATTCATTTCTACAGATTTCAAGAATATTTTTTTAGATTTTTCTTTAGAAATCATAATTATTTTATGAAGCAGGAATAGCTATGTATCTCTTTGTTGTTTAATAGTGTTTCATAGTAGGAGCTGTTTTAACAAAGTATCAGAAAAAAATTCCTTCCTTCATGCCCAGTCTTACAGTGCTTACAACTTTGGGTTGAATGGCAAATTAAATTTCTAAGGGAGGGTTCATATCTACTGTCAGAAATCAACGTATTCAGATGCAGCAGGTACTCACAGTGATTGATCTCAACAGTTTAGATACTCCTTCTAGGATGGGATGGTTCCTGGGAGTACATCTCTCTTTTCATTAACCATAAAAGGATCATTGCATAGTCTGCTTGAATTAGATGTCTAAATGTATAGATGGCTAACATCACGTGAGATTGCTGCCACTCAAAAAGTGAATGATTTGCATAGGTCTTTCAGCTAAATGCTTTCCTTCCAGTGATTCATGGTTTGTAACTATAACCTTGGACTCAAACAGATCCATATTTTTATTTTTTACTGCTTAAACTGTAGTGACACATGTAACTTTGAATTTCATGCAAAACTTCATTTACTGAGTATTTCATTACCTTAATAATTTTATTCCTTTTTATTTTTCTCCAACTTCAGGACCTATCAGGAAAAGTCCCTTCTAAATTAAAAGATGTCCCAACAGCAGCGCTAATTTTAAAATCACCTTTCACAATACATAAATATACCTGTGCACATTCTACCTACTGTGTTGTTTTGGTTTTTTTTTTTCAGATTTTGCTTTGGCAGCACAGTACAACTGTATAATCCCCAATTAAAGTATTCAGCTGCCAGGAATTTCTTTAATATACTCTGATTCACTAGAAAGGTGAGCACACCTCTTTTACTTTTTTGTTTATTGTCATGATTGTATGGCAACTCAGCTATTTTAATTAGACCCTAAGGGCCTTCTCTAGAAATAAAAGAACAAGAAAAAGCTTTGATGATAGGTACTGAAGGTGAATGTTTCCTAATTAACTTGCATTGAATGCCAGAGGAGATAAGGTAAAGTAGCTAGTGCTGACTTGACTTCCATAGGAAAGATCTCATGTAGTATTATTAAACTTTGACCTTTGCTGTTTGTATCTTTTGATCTTAAGAAGTCAATGCATAACGTTAATCCAGTCACAGTATTTGGAGAAATCACAATATCTGACATGATATATGACATTCATCCAAAGAAACATTGTTAGGTAGAAGATGAATTTAAACAAACAATGAGAAAAACATATCAGTAGATGTGAAATAAAGAGGCTAAAGTGGAAAACAGAATTTAGTATGCTAACATTATTATAGCTCATAGACTATTATACATACGCTAAAACTTTAAGCCACCTCTATCTTAGGCATTTTCTGAATTATATTTTATTATTCAAAGCTAAAGAAAATGGTTTTTATTTCATAGCATACTGTTTTAATTTATTAAAATTCACTGCAAACAATAATAACCAAAGCCACTTAAAATCCCCTGCTTATTTACGTAGACTTTCAATTGTGACTGCCAGGGTGTTAAATTGCTCCCACGTTACATAAATATGTGTGTATACACACAATCTGAAATAAGCATATGTACATATGTGTGTGAATATATAGATAAATATGTAAGGTACATCTTATAATCTATCCACTCTGTATTATGCTTTTGTGCAAATTAAAAGCATGTGCTAGAAAACTTTACTAGCAAGTGAATTGTCAGTAAGTTTTTGAACATTCTGGACTTTTTTGTGGGAGTACTTACGTTGATAACAGAAAGCAAAAAAGATATTTCTGTCACACTATTTCAAAGATGGCACATGTGATATTTGGGTGCAAAAAGACAAGTGAGTGTTTATAAAAAATTATCCAAACCTATCTCTCAATATCCAAAATACTGTTTACTCTTACCAACAAATGTAGATGTTTCATTTCTTATCTGATGAAAATGGTCTACCCTAATGTCTCAAACACTTCCCTAGCTTTTAAAATAAATCCCATAATATTATTATTTGTGTTAAATAGTTCCTGTTTAAAAGTTTGTAGCATTGAGGCAAGTTGTGCTCATAAATGCAGGAAATACTAGACTTAAAACTGGCTGGTGGTATACAAACCAAATTACTTCTCATTTTCTAACGGCAGTGTTAAAATAAAGGACATTTCTTGTTAACTTCCCTAATATATTGTAGGAGTTTCATAAATTGTTAAATTCTATACTATATTGTGGTTAACTTTCCTAATTTTTAATTCAATGTCACTGCCCAGCTACTCTCCCAATATTCTGTTTTGCTACCTACAGACTGTAAAGTTAATGAATTTATCAAAATTATTCAAAAATTAAAATTGTTGTAAAAAACCTACCCAAATAAACCTGCATTTGCTATCTCAGCAAAGTCAGATAGATAAACATATTTCAGCTTTCGTTCGATATATGATCTATTACTTTGCAAGAAGTATTATTTCAAACTGTTGTATCACTAGTGTTATATGATTACTCAAATGCTCTACAGAGAAAACAAAGTCACCTCTGTCACTGGATTACACATGAGACATTTCAGGCAGACTGAATATTTAGGTTGCAATTAGGTGGGTGTCAGCTTCCTGCCTTTAAGAGCCACCTTTTATATCCTTAACTAAGGAGAAATCCTGTGTTGATAATAATCAACTATGTTGGCATCAGACTTTCAAAGAGTACTGTGCTACATAATTCCTCACATCAGTCTTTAGGAAACATGACAGTGTCACAATAGATGGCTTATGGCCTCATAGAAAGGACTGAAATAGCTTATCTGTATTCCTTTCACAGAATTTACAGTTGAGCTGTCAGCCCCCAAATTCCCTGCATAAAAGAGGGCAATTGTACCAGGAAACCTTTTTGCTACCACTCCTAGGAAGAGACTTATCACACCAATGCTAAGGACACTGAAGGAGAAGCTTGAGGTCACAATAATATTTACAAGTATTTTCAAATACATGTTGATAACAATGGTGATAACAGTGTGCCGATTCTACTCTTCCTTAGTCATAGACCTCTAATCGCCATCAGAAATGCCCGTTTCAATGCAATATATATCAACACTATCTACCACTTGAACAAAGGACATCCTTCTTTCAGCATGCCCTAAGGTGATCTCTAAAGCAACATCTTTTGGTTATTTGCTTTATTAAAAAGACAAAGGAAGCATATATGGACACTTCTAGACAAAAGGAATATAGCTTGCCTGCTAGCAGCTGCTAGATGGGTTCTGGTCCATCAGGAACTGTAATATGGCCCTTATGAGCATAATGTAATGGGCCTCAAGGCTTTGTGGACACAACCTCAGAATCACACATACTAAGGTGCTCGTACAGGGTGACATACTGGATTACACCTGTTAACCGTGGTAGAATGGAAAGGTGTGTCTCCTCACTCCCAAACACTGCTCATGTGATTTTCTGAAACCATAAAATACCAATGCTAAATACCTTAAAAATCCACACAATTTTCTAGTAGTATTTTCAAATCTCAAGATGGAAGTAGCATGTACTTTAACCACCAGGAAGAAGTGCAAAATGCAAATTTCTATGTGCTGATGTGAATGTGATGTTATTTGTTCAGAATTGGGAATATCATTTTATTACATGATGTCTTACCATCATCCTTGTCAGGTACAATGGTAATTCGAGTGCTTGGGAATTCTGTACCGATTCTTCCACCCATTGGCATGCTCAGCATAACATCAAAGGTCTCAGCCTCTTCATACAAGGAATCATCTATGATAACAATCCGACACATTTTTTCTCTTTCGTCTTTGTCAAAACGCAGAATGCTGTTGTGATCCTCGGGCCTGGATATGTAGTCAGAGTAAGAAAGTACAGAGGTCGGGGCAGTGCCAGTTGCTGTTCCTGTGGCGTAAAAGGAAAACAGTTACTATATATACTGTGATATATATTATAATGATCCCCTCACAGAGGCTGAATTTTATTTTCATTATTATCTTTTAATTTCTATTTACTTTTAGGTGAAAGATGGGCTGAAACCTCTGAACAGGCTATATTTCTGAGGCCTCTAGACAAACCAGTTCTGTATCTGACACAATGCAAGCACATGGCTCCTCAAATTCATTTGTAGGTTTTAAGTTAGAAGAAATATTGTAGTCTATCACAAGAGACACAGACTGACAAAGGGGACCCTGTGAGAGTTACCAGTTAACTTCTTTAGTATAATTTATTCACTGAAGATATCAGTGGACCAGAAACGAATTATAACAGATAGAATTTGTTAAAAAAAAATTCTTATTCCAGATCATCTCTCCAAAAATGTCGCTTCATGTCTCCAGATGAAAAATTATAATAAAAGCAGGGGTGTAGAGAACCCACGCCCTGCGTGAATATAATTAATAGGAGACTGAAAGAGAGAGAAAGGAGAAGCATGTCAATTAAGCAATATTATTTTATACCAATTTCTTCCAGATACAAACAAGTAAAGGATATCCTGGGCAATCACTGCAGTGCTTTCAGTTACCACCACTTTCAGATACATTGGGCTGCATATAAAAATTTGCAAAAACATAAATAACACAGATCCTCTTCACCTCCTAATAAATGGCAGAAATTTGGAACATGATAATTTTTCAGCTTATTCAGTAATACTCTAAGACTGATTGCACTGATGAATACATTTCCAGTTGCAACTGAAGATATTTAGGTGACAAATGTAATGAACAGTTATAAACAATTCCATTATGCAATAGATAGTGCAATTCTTTTTGCTTTTCTGCATGTTTTCAATTTTTAACTTTTTTTTTTTTTCTAAAGTAAATTCTGTTACCTTGTTGTGTGTAGCAGATAACCATCAGTTCCTGGCTCACATCTCCACTTCTTCTGACTGGAATAAATAATTCACCAACATCTTCTTCAACAGTATAGGTGGACTGAGGAAGAAAGACCGTTGATTCTGCAAAGAACAGACACATTTGTTTACGTAGATTTATGGCCCCATAAAGTCACCTGTAAGATAGCTAGAAGCATTTTAGCATAATGTAGAGGGCAACAAATAACTCATATTTATCATCAATGGGGATAAATTTTAAGAAAAATATGGAGGGTGAGAAATGTAGAGTTTCTTAGTCTTTCAGAATTGAAAAACAGATCATTAGGTCTGAATTCAGAAGTACCTACTAAGCAGTCTCTGACATAACCAATTAACTTATCTAGGGTTAATGGTGCAAGACAGTGTCTGAAGAATTCTTCCACAAGGTCTATATTTTTATTATTTCCATGGTATTTCACTATTAACTGTTAATAACAGAAGCATCAATAGCATAGCTCACACACAAGCAGCAGTTCTGAAAAGCTGCTGTTTAAGTTATGCTATCAAGCTCACAGTAAAAATCATTTGGTATTGAGGGGATGCAAGACTGAGCTTTTGCTATCTTACTTTGACTTGGGCATTTGATTTAAGTTGTTTCCATGTCTACATTCCTGTTTCGCTCAAAGGTGACATAGCCAATACAGTCAGTGAAGTCTGGAGAGCAATCTCACCCTAAAATGTATTGGACCAAAACATGTCAGGCCTTCTTTTTCAAGGGAAAAAAAAAACAACACTAAAATGCATTTTAAACTCATTTATTATTTTAAACTCATATAAATAGATTACTGAATTCTATGCTGTTATTGGGATTCAGGTTCAGCTTTGTTCTTATTCTCTCAAAGACTCAAGAACAAAAGGTGGTTATGCATATAAGAACCTTTACAGTTTCATTAATATGACTGCAATCCAAACAGGATATAATTCTGTAAAATATTAAATGAAGTGATATCAGTTGACAGCACAAAGCAAATATTTCCATTATTTTGGAATACTTTGGCAAAAAATGTTCTGAAAATTGCCAGGTGACTTCTTTGAAAACATGTCCCATGTTTTATTTCTCCAATTGGAAAATACTACTAGCATGATTTAAGGTAAAAGCCTGCCTTAAAAATGCTGTAATTCAGGTTTGATAAGATCTATATACTTCCACTATTCCAGGAAATAAAAAAAATAAATGTGAAAAGCAGCAAATCCCTACCTTGTTTTAAAGTAAACCAAAAGGTAACACTAAAGCCCCCAAATTTTCTCCTTTTATTTCTCCATTTAGAATTAGTTTGACAAAATTAAAAACTCTATCCTTAAAGAAAAATGCAGGAATCTAATTTGTTCTTTTTCCTGTCTCTCTTATAATTATGCAACTAGGAGTAAAATGACACTATAAAAGTTTAACAGACCTTATGAACAGCATAAAAGCTCAGGGGAGAATGATCTAGACCATCTCAGCTAGTGTAAGAAAACACATCTTTATGCAAGCTATTTTTGGAATAAAACATTAACTAGTGTCCCATACACGAAGGGGCTGGTACAGCATTTTAAGCAAACTCACTACTTTGGTGCTAAGACTTCATCATTCAAATCAATGAATTTTAAAATCATTTTCACTGGAAGCAGAATAAAACTTTTGATGGTTCCTATTCAGTTGGCTTCTGACCTTTCTCATTACCTGCACTTTAAAAGATTATCAGGAAATCCAGTCCTTCCCCTCAGAGTTCTTTGTTTTTCCTGTAGATATTCCTTGATTTGCAGTTGTGCACTGATTTTCTCCTATGCAACCCACTTTATGAATAATTACTAATAATTATCTTAATGTAAGAAATAGAAAAAACAATTGTTTGCATTAAGACAACTCAGATGATTATCTCGAATTGTGCTAGCTCACTGATAATACAAAAATAGATTTAACACATTTTCAAGTAATTTCTGTATCTCAGTGGCTAAATATGGATGTCAGATAACCTCTGGTTTAACTTGCATTTGTACCTAGGAACTAAGAAACCTCTGACAAGTTTTCCTGTAGTCCCCTTCAAATGTTAATTAGGGAAGGCTATTTAAAACAATCTGTTACAGTCACCCAATATGTGAAAAACTCCTTAAGAATAGTTCGGTGTGACCATGGCCCAAGAGTTCAAGTGTCTGGATGCAGCTGAAAAGCAATGCAATCAGAGCACATTCTACTTTCTTTCTGCAGTTTTTTCTTCTCCTTCTTTTTAATAATCTTTTTTTTGTTTTGTTTTCATTTACATTTAAACATAATTTGGCAGTTTGTGACGTCCTTGGTCTAGTGAACCCTTACTGAGCTTCTCAGCTTAAGACCTAGCAGACACAACTAGTTTGCTCCAAGACCCAAACTTGTTGGGACCAATCAGCCTGTATTTTCTGTACCATCCTCTCCCACATGAATTATCATGGCAAAGTAAATCAAATCAAACACCTGTGCAGATAAACTCTGTTTGCAAACACACTGAACCGAAAACCTGTTAAACCTAAAATGAAGACAAAACTAGACAAGCAACAAAGTAGAGATAATATAGGAAAAATGCAGGTATTTCATTAAAGAATGCTACCTTAGTCACATACTCATGAATCACTAAAAATGGTAGAGGACAAACAGCTACCCAACGCCCAAGTCTGTCTTCAGAAATAATCTAAGGAAAGGTAAGCTTTACTATCCAATGTTACTCATAGCATTTGCTCAGCAGCTTACCTTTTGGTATATGCCCATATTGGCAGTACAGTTCTGGAAAGGTTCTTACCATCTCCTGGGTCAATAATTTCCACCGTGGATAAAGCAGGAAATTCCAGAACTGCCATGACAGGCTCAGAAAGAACAATTTGGAAGGATTCAGACTGTTCATGTTCACCATCACTCAAAATCCGTACTCGCCACGTAGCTAAGGTTTGGCCAGGATTAAACTGCACCTGCTTCTGAGCTTTTCCTCTGAAGTCCTTATCTTTCTTGGCAGTACCATCTTTGGTGCTAATACCTGACAAAAAAAACCCAAACAAACAAAAACCAAAAAACAAACAACAACAAAAACAAGAATTCGGGTCATTAAAAGCCTCGCTTGTAATTTTTCTCTCATTACGTCATCTTTAAAAAACAGACATTTTGGAAAAATATACTTTCCACAACCTGAGAGTGTTCAAGCCAGCTCTGTTACTCTTGACCAATTTTATACTGGTGTCACACATAGAGGTGGAAGTACATTAATTAACATTATGAAATGCAGTTTGGACAGAAATTAGTCAAAGCAAAACTAAATACTAGAAAATCTTTATATTCTCAGAGGTCACAGCCAAGTTTCCATTTCTCTGTAATTCAAGAATGGATTCAGTTCAAGAAAGGCAAACAGATTTTCCCCCTCTTTAACATTCTGTGTTCTCTTTTGTTCCAGAACATCTAAATAGCATGCTGCCTGAAACCCTCAAAAATACTTATTTCTCTTAGAAGAAAATAAAAACACACCTGAAAAGTTCAGCCTTCAAAGGGAAAGGTATGGAAAACATAAAGACATGAAGGTGTAAAACATACAGAATAAGATGAAAGATGACGTAAAATCTGAACCAATGTGGTCATTCCCACTACAGTAATCATTGTTTTAAATTATTATCCACTTATTTCAGTGTTTGTATAATGACAGTCTTTAAACTCAAGTCAAGCTGAAAAAGCAACATCATGGGAAAAAATCCATGACTGAAACAGCACAGGCCTTGTAACCTGGTACCTAGGCTGCTCGAAAATGGCTTTTCACTGGCATTTACCTCACAATTTCAGGCTGTCTGATAGCCCCTGATGGAAATTAGAGAGTCCTTCAAAACTATCTACACCTCATGCATTTGGCCTCTGTTTGAACAGGTCTTTCTCAGGTTTTTAGAAAAAACATAAAGTTCTCCCTTCTCTGACTGTTTCTTCTAACTGTATTGTTTAGTGTATTAAAATGTATTGCCTTTCCTTACAAACCTTGACTTTCTTGTTTCCTGCTTGGGCCTCCTCCAAAGTCATAGCCAGCATTTTACATAACCTACAACCCTTCAGCCCCTTTGGAGCTGCACATGGACCAGAAAGGCCAGTAAGCACCTTAACCAATATCTTTTATGGTCTTTCCAACACTGTAATTCCACTTTGCAGGATTAAGTTAGTCAGAGGCTATTTATTCAAACTGGTTTTATTGGATATTTAGTCAGCACAATCCAGAAACTGAACTTGGATCTATAGGTAGAAAGCTTTGTAAATGCTGTTTCAAGAATCGGAAGTAAAATCAGTATCTGTTAATCAGTACCAGTAATTAATTTAACCCACATATCCTTAACTTTGTATTTAATTAATCTCTTTTGTTCTTTCACTTGCTTTAAAAGAAATATATTATCAAAGGTAGTCCACTGTTCAAAACAGAGCCTTTCAAGTTAGATTCGCTTAGCTAGTACTTACATCCTTTAAACCTCATGTCAAAACAGGTATCCTAACTACATCTCAACACCTGAAACTGAAATTCTTATTCAGAAAAAGACTTCAACGGAAATCATGATTTATAATCATGTAGTGATAGGACAAGGGGTAACGGGTTGAAACTTAAACAGGGGAAGTTTAGATTGGATATAAGGAAGAAATTCTTTACTGTTTACTGTGAGGCACTGGAATGGGTTGCCCAAGGAAGCTGTGAATGCTCCATCCCTGGCGGTGTTCAAAGCCAGGTTGGACAGAGCCTTGGGTGACATGGTTTAGTGTGAGGTGCTCCTGCCCATGGCAGGGGGTTGGAACTAGATGATCTTAAGGTCCTTTCCAGCCCTGACTGTTCTCTGATTCTATTCTATGATTCTGTCTTGACATCATCTGCTTTTTATATGCCCATGTTGCTTGGAGTAAATTATACTTCCTTTAATTTTGCTTTAATCTAGATCTGTATCAGTCTTCTATCAGGCTGTGTTTATGATCAGTGTCAGATTGACAATGACTCAGGTCATTTTGTTATGTATCCTCTGGAAATCTTCTGGTCATACAAGAGTCATTGAAAATCAACATTTATGTCAAAGAGAACTTCTTAGTTTTCAAAACCTGTCCATAATAACTATATAGGTCTGCTGATTTAGATATATTTAGTAATAGTAGCTCCCTTACATCCTTTGCATTGCTGGCAGAAAGAAAGGTATCGAAAGACCATCTGGTGCTTAGAATACATTGCCTGTTTTTTTGAAGCAGAGAATACAAATATTTTCTGAATATATATGTCTCTTGTACCTTTTTATCAATGGTTTTATTGGTAGGAATAATCCAGAATCACATTAGTGTTCTTTTTGTTGTTAAATATTTTTTCTTATCTGCAAAAATTCTCAGGCTACAGATTATTCCCTTGATATCCTTTTCCTCCCCCTTTCAATTTTCTGTAATTGCTAATATCTGAGCCTCATTAATTGCTACCAACTTTTGTTGGTTTGTTTGTTTGTTTTCTCTAGTAACCCCTTTCTCTAAATCAGAATATTTTTCATTTATTTTAATCTGTGGTCAGCAGAAACACCACCATGACAGACTAGGAGTTCAGGAAAACTGTTGGGTTAGATTTTGATGATTATTAGCTGTACAAATGTGAATGTTGCTGAAATTGCACCAATAGAATAGCATCTCATCCTTTTTTCCTTGTGCTACTTCTTGTGTTTTAATCTTTTAACTACCAAGAGTCATGTGGAACAATATGCCAGAAAGTCATAATATTATTTTGTGGAGTCATCCAAAAACATGTCTTGGTGTTTCAAAGTGTATAACAACTGAGCTTTTTCAGCACCCTGGAATAAATTCACTCACTTAGAACTCAGTGGATTAACCTTTTCTGAAAACTAATTAACTTTTTGCCACCTGACCAGTCAGGTCAATTCTATTAGGGCACCTTTACTTTTAGTGCTAAAATAGAAAAAGAAATCATATGGTGTTCTGCTGTGTGACCATATTAGAAATTAATAAAGAATGAAACTGCTGGCATTAAGACTATATGTATAATATGTATATCACCATTGTCATGTTTACTGCTCTGTGTCAACACAAATTTTACTTAAAAATCCTTCATAAATTCTGGTGAAATATTTTATTCTGTTGTTGTTCAACGTTTGAATGTTAGTTCTCAATGAATATCTTTTGTAATATCTTTTGCCATGTCTCACAAGTGACAAAACTGGGAAGGCTCCAAGTTACAAGTAATAATAATGTGCTTTGAAATTAAACTTAGGTGTTGCCTACCAGTTACACAATGGTGCATAATGATGGTAAGAACAATGTCAGCTTTTCAGGTGAGTGGAAAGAGATTCAAACAGTGGCATTCAAAGCCACACTGTCCTACCAGTTACACAATGGTGCATAATGATGGTAAGAACAATGTCAGTTTTTCAGGTGAGTGGAAAGAGATTCAAACAGTGGCATTCAAAGCCACACTGTAGGTCTAAAGAGGTTCCAGGGATAGAAAGAACTATTCAAATAATGTGTGGACAATGTACTTAAATATAGCTACTCCAAATGGCAGAAGTTTATCTTGTCAAAGAAATCATATCTTCTGGAAAGAAATAATCTTTTTCTGGAGACAACAATTCACAATGTTGACAAAAATGTCATTGACATTTCAAGCATTTTTTTGACAGATTATTTTCATCTGGGTTTTCTACTCATGTTTAGTCTAATGCAGTTCTTATCGGCAGTTTCCCTCTGTATTTCTACAAATTAAAACTGAAAATATCAGGACTGTGCTGAAGTTGAACACAATGAAAGAATGTGAGGGAAGCAGGTAACACAAAATAATTTAGGGAGCAAAGATTTGCTACCTAGAAGAAAGATAAAAGGGAAAAACAAGGAATTGTATTTAAGCCAAACCCGTTTCTCTGTCCTTGATTTGAATCCAGCAGAATGTTGCAGAACTGTAATTGATAATCAATACCTACACTGCATTCCCTCAGTGCTTGTGAATGGTTCACACTCTATTCCATGTCCTAAAACATAAATATGAAATTCAGACATAGTGAATGATTCAGAAACATTGGGGACTGATTATTGGTGGGGGAAGAAAGTGGCTTGAGCAGTGATATATATATGCATTGTTGTAGAATCAGTATGCCTTTTCCTCAAGGGTTAGCATTTGTAAGAGTAAAGTAAAATAATGCAATATGATTGGAAATGAAACCAGAAACTCTCCAGGTGTTTGGTCTAATCCAGACACTTCCAAATCATTCTAAGAGACTTCCTGTGAAAACTTGACTGCTCTTTGTATTGCTTTTCCATTGGAAACACAAACTTTACAACATGTATGACGCAGGGGCTACTGTGAAGCAGGCATGCAGTTTTAAGAAGGGTGGGTGATCTGCAGCAGCAACATTTTTCCTGTCCACTTCCAGCTTTTACTGTGCAAGACTGGTTCAAGTGGAGAACAGATTAAATGAGTAAAAGCTACCACTTTTCTCTTCTTGAAATTTCTGTCTGTTACCACCACTATATTTATCTGGGAGTGCGCACAAGTCACACCTTCATCTTGCATGATCAGTGGCTGAGGACTAGCTTAGGACAGTCTCACTGATGTAAAAGGAAAAGAATCAGGTCTTCTGTTTGTAGTATGAGAATTTATTTGCATTCATTCATTCTCTTTAAGGCTGACAAGAGTATTCATTCCCCTAGCAACTGGTAGTGGGCTGGGATGTAGCAATAAAGCAGTAAAGTATCTCATTATATTAGAATCATAGAATTGAATAAAATCATAGAATCATAGAATTTATTCTTTATTATCATAAATTCTATGATTCTATGAAAGCAGTAAAGTATCTCATTATTTGTACAGCCTATTAAGCTATCTCTTTAGAAAAGGCTCTAGTAAGTCAGCAAACTACATTCATATTCTTCATAAATTTTGCATTATCTTTTTTGAAAGCTTTCCATCTTCAGAAAGAGAGACCAAAATTTAAAAACATTTGTTAAAATCAAATTCCAAAGTACTTTGTTTCAGAAATGCTGTAAATTCATATTCCTAAAATAAAATCTGCTTCTTCAAATTTTTGAAACTCCCTGACCCAAACTGGGGCTATTCCTAGCCGATTTCATAGTGCTCCAACATAAAATTAACATAAAGTGCATACTGCTGTACTTTCAGGGTAATTTCTCCCCAAGCTGTTGGGGTCACATAGCCAGGGCCATTTGAGGTAGCCAGGCTGAGCAAGGAAACACTGGATTCCTTGCAATTCATTCTGGATGGTGGCTTGCAGGGTGATCAGGAGCCCATTCCAGGCTTAGGTTCTGAACACTGTGGCAGCAAGCCTGGAAACCCTGTCCAGTAAATACTTCTCACTGCTAATGAAAGCAAGTTTTCTGAGCATAGAAGGTGGGCAGCAATCCTGGGAGGCAGATATCCTGGAATTTTAAAAGCCCTGGGGATCTGAGCTGTGCGGTAGACCTTCAGGGACCATCTGAGAAGCTGGGTGGATGAGAGAAGAGGCGAGGCAGAGAACTGGTGAGTTTTGTTAGCGGACTTGTTCAAATTGGTACATTTTTGCAAAACATTGCAATTTCAATGGACTGGCATTTTTCTAACAGCAGTTGATTTTTTTGAAACATTTCTGACCATTACCAACCATGATACCTCAGGTTCATCACCATACCTCAGGAAGGCTCAAAAGATCAGCTTGTTACTTTTGTAAGAGGGCTTTACACGTGTCGCTTGAATCGGCATGACCATTTTTACTTGAACTTGTTACACTGCAGATCCTATGAGTACCATTTGTGCCTCTCTGTGGCTGTTCTGCTACATGCTATTTTTCACAGGACTTTGTACTAAAGCAATAGCCTGCATGTGTCTGCTTTGGGGGTTTATGAAGCATCTTGCAGCTCTGACCACACAGCTGTACAGAGAAGTTCATGTTTTTAACACTTCTCCCCAGGTAGAGAGCTGCTTTTCCAATGACTGGTGCACACAGAATAGAAAGAGAAGATACTGCTAAAAGCTGAGTTCATATTCTGTTCACTTAAGACAAAAAACTCCTAAAACAGTCATTAACTGAACCTCAGGTAAAGTGCATGATTTATGCCAGGATTTAAAGCTGATCTGTGGAAGAAGACAGTATTCTTTGCTAGCCCCAAAACATACATCACACTAGTGCCAAAAAGGTAAATATGTTCCTTTTTGAGCTTTCTGCTTTTATTTTCACTAAGAGAAGATCCATATTCCTTTTTGAGCTTTCTGCCTTTGTTTTCACTAAGAGAAGATCCATACAGTGATCTGCAGTCCAAGTTCTCTTCCTAGTTCTTCTTAGCTGTTCTGAAGTTTCATTTCGATTTTGAAGCCAAATACCAAAGATTTTTCGGCCTTTTTTTAGAAGATAAAAGGTGAGAGAGCAGAAAAAAGTCAGATGCCTTCATCAGTGACATGAACAAGGACACACACAGAAGTCTGAAAAATTTTCACAAATGAGAATTCTCAGTCGCAACTCTATCACAGCATAGAGATGCCGCTTGTTCTAAAGTGTGGTTCAGACCAGCTTTACACAGTGAGTAAATAACACCAACTATGACAAAGTAGCAAGACAGAGTTGGCAAGGAAGATACTAAAAAGATTGAACTGAAAGAGATAAGCTGCTCTGTTGCAATCACATTTCTGCTCCTGGTTAAAGATAGCAAATAAGGAAACAATAGCTCATCCTGACTGCTTTTGTAGCATACAGAAGATGATTTTGGGGATCTTCACAGAATTGTATAGATATCACTTGAAACAATCTTCAAGTGTACAGTGCACCCCACTATACACTGTATGATAGACCAACAGACATCCAATATCACTGAATAACACCAATTTCAGTGAAATCATTTAACAATAATGTTTCAACCATGAAACATGAAAAAAGAAAAAGAATGCTTACTCCTTTTAGTGCAATAAAATGTTTTTGAAAACCCTAAAGAAAATGTGAATTCCAGAAAAATAAATTAGTATCTTAAGTGAGTTTAATCAGAGAGTCCATTTGGATTTGCTGTTCTCTTAAAAATAGGTAGCTGAGAAGAAGGCATATTCCTGAAGACAGTATTAATTAAATAAGCATTAATGAAATTTTGAGGAAGATAAAATATGATTCCAAGACTGATATTTTTCCAGTGCAAGCACAAAAGCATAATATGGAAGGCATACAAGGAGTATAATGGAGCAGTAATTTTAAATGAATAACATACTCAAGATAATAGTGATTTCCTCAAGGATAATACACAAACAGAGAAAGAAGAAAAAGGAGTTGAAAATAAATTACTGAAATCACTCAGCTGCTTCAGTCTTTGATTTATTGGAAATGGCTGTTAATTTGTTTTCAATTACCTTTTGCAATCCTGAAAAATACACAGAAAGATATTTTTATGACTTACTTTCTATTCAAGAGTAGGTTTAATCCTACAAGTCTTTTTTGCATTGTTCTTTTTTCCAATTTTAATGATTTTACTATTTTTTAGCTAACAGAAGAAAGCGATGTTGAAAAGCTAGTTTTGTATTTTGATTTGAAGATGTTTATATATGGTAGTAATTTATGCCTCCTTTATACCCAAGCTCCATAGTCATCAAGAACTGCTAAATTGACTATACTACCTGCATACCTTACTTTGGATGTTGCTAGTTCCACTGTAATACCATAAGTGCCAGAGCTAGAGTTATCGGCTTCTTTTGTGGGACTACAGGCACTTTTCTTGCTTTCCATAGCACATGGATGAGTATGTCTATCAGATGGGTTGTAGGGCAATTGCCATGCTTTTAAACAGTATTATCTGAAAACAGGATCTTTGTTACTGGCAGCTTTAGCTTCCTGAGGTCGTATTTCTGTGTCATGCATCGTATCTAATCCCAGGGCTACTTCTGCACTGCCTAGAAAAGGTGAAAAGAAATCCCTCACATCTTCATTAATATGTGAAAGTGTATTGGAAAATATTATAAATGCCAGTCAGGGCTCAGATATAATAATAAATAATCTACAGGTTAAAACGTGGGCAGAAAATAGCATGCAAACAAAATTATCTGGAAAGTAAGGTTTCAAATCCATGCTATTCAAGTGAAGACAGATAAGTGAAAAATAAGCAAGGCTGAAAGAATCCTAGAGGTGGCCACAGAAAATAAATTTAATTAATTGGTAATGAAACACAATGGCCTTAAGAATCAATGGGTTTGGAGTAAAAGGGAGAAGGAAAGGGTAAGCTGAAATTTCAGATCAATCCTTGCCTGCTGTTTGCAGTAGAGCACTCGCGAAACAATTAAGTCCCACCTTTTTTCTATTCTAAAACTGGGAATATCAGAAAAGGTTCAGCAGACTGGAAAAAGAAAGAATAAGCAGAGACATTTAATCACTTGAAGTCTGACAGTCCTCTTATCCCTTATTCTCTCTTAAATCTATGACTTAGTTAAATTTTGCTATCCACAGATATACAGGTAGCCTGACGTTAAGTGCCTAACAAGACACAAAAATTGCTAGGAGCCTGTGTCACCCTCAGCAGTAAGGGTATTCTTAAACAGTAGTTTCTTCATTTTTCATTGGCTGTTTTACTATTAAAAAGATGTGTGTAAGCCCTTGACCTCTAGGACTTTGCTCTGAAAGCTGTAAGATATAAGCCCTTCACATTTCCTAGAAAGGGACTCTTGCCAGAGGACTAAATGCCAGGGTTACCCCCTGCTCTCACAGCTTCCACCGTGCTGGTGGGAACTCCATGTTCCCTCTGGTACACAGCTTCCTGTTGGGGGAGGAATTATACCAGTGCAGCAGTGCTGCAGACCTGTGCAAAACAATCCCTTTATTATTAGAGGATGCTCTGATATTTATTTAATTAGTATTTGTGAAGCATTCTGAGGGCTTTGGGTGGAGATCTTTGTGACATCTGTAAAGAAAGAGGCTCTGTCTCATTCTGCTTGGGGTCTTCAAGGTCAGCTCCTGCATCTGAGGCATTGCATTCTTTAACTTGTCTGTTCAGCTCATGGTACTCCTTGAGAAACTCTGCAGGCAGCCACTGTGGACCTGTAGGTAGGAGGACACAAACATACCCCCTTACCTCGGTTATCAGTTCCACAGGCCCTTCCCATTTCTGCAAGCTGAAAGGATCACGATACCACACTTTAGCACGTTCTGAAGGTGGACTATCAGCCAAAATGTTGTTGTACTGCAGTGACAGGAGTATTCATGGAAAATGGAGTGCAATTTAAAAAATTCAATGTATAGATGGTATTGTCTAATTGTTCTTGAGGGACCATATTCCCCCTTTTTTGTTTTTGTAGCGTGGATTTCTGAACAATGTAAGTTCATTTCACAATCCCCTGGCCTGTAGGGGAGTGGAGAATACCAGTGACGTGTGACACCCCATTGCTGTAAAAATTGTGATAATGCTAATGAATTATATGCAGGGATGTTATCCATTTTCAAGTGGGAAGAAACTCCTAAGGTAGCAAATGCACATGTTAAATGTTGGATAATATCACGAGCCTTCTCTCCTTTATGGGCAGAAGCTGAAATCAGATGTAAAAAAGTGTCAACAGGCACATGCACATATTTAAAGGCACCAAAGGATGCCATGTGTGTAACATCTGTTTGCCAAATCTCATTTGCCTTTAAGCCACAAGAATTTACATCCATGGCAAATGAGGATTGAGCTGTTGACTGGCAGTCAGGGCAAGACCTGACAATTTGCTTTGCTTGAGAAGACAGGTTAAACTGCTTCTTTAAAGCAGAGGCATTCTGATGAAAAATGGAATCTGAAGCAGCTGCAGAAGTAAACTGCACAGTGTTAACAGTCAAGGAGTCTGCTACATCATTACCCGCAGTTAAAGGGCCAGGCAGGTTGGAATGTGATCTAATATGTCCAATAAAACCAGAATAATTCCTAGTTTCAAAGCAAAGTTTTTGCTTCAGCAAAATGTCAAAAAGTTATCGATTTCTTTTAATACACTAAAAGGAAGGCCTGGTAACAATTGAACAACATACTCTGAGTCACAAACAATATTTAAGGATTCTGCAGGGAACAACTGTAGCGCATGCAAGACTGCAGTGGTTTCAACAAGCTGCGTAGAGCCATTCACATGTATAACAGAGGATTGCCAGGAATCATTTTCAAATCAAACTAAAGCAGCTTTGCCAGTTTTTTCAGAGCCATCAACAAAAATGGTTTTAGCATCCTGAATGGTTTGCGTTTCAATTACATATCGTTCCTGTAGATCAAAATCTGAAAAAGCTTTTAGCAATTTATGTTTTGGAGTACCATAAAAAATTTTGTCTGTAAAGTCTGCTAACGCTACTTGGAAAGAAACAAACTGAGCAAAAAGGAACTGAAAGTCTGTTACAGTTAACGGTAAATACAATTCTGCAGGGTTGTTGCCTGTTAAATGTTGAACCCTTGTACGGCCTTTGGTGATTATGTCAATAATCATATCACATTCTGTCACAGCCTTTCTCTGGGTATGTGGTAAAAAACCTCATTCCAAAAAGTAAACAGTTACTGTTGATTTGATATATAACTCCTAATAGCCTTTGTTGCATATTAACAACCAGCAGAAAAATTGGCAAGCGTAAATGCATTCTATCTGCCTGTAGCGTCTCAATTTTTTGAGTCACTATATTCAAAGTGTCAATAGCTTTAGGAGCAAGCTGACGAGGAGAACTCAAATCTGAGTCCCCTCGTAATAAATCAAAGAGTGGTTCAAGGTTGGCACTAGTAATACCCAACATGGGATGCACCCAATTAAGCTAACAGCTTCTGTAAATCATTCAAATTTGTAATTCTGTTTGCCAGTTTCAGCTTCTGAGGCTTTACTGTTCTTTCAGCTAGCACCCACCCCAAATATTTCCAGGATGGCATTCTTTGTATTTTTTCCTGCGCAATTTGTAGTCCAAACCAACAAAATTTTCTGTTAAATGATTAACAGTAGTTTCTAAATATTGTTCCATTTCTGCACAGACCAAAATATCATCCGTATAATGATAAATTATTGATTTAGGAAATGCACTCCTAATTGGTGATATAGCTGTGGAAACTACTAGCTGACAGATTGTTGGACTGTTCATCATTCCTTGTGGCAAAACAGTCCATTGATATCTTTGCATGGGAGAAGCACAGTTGACTGAAGGCACAAAAAAAGCAAAATGATCACAATCTGCAGGATGCAAAGGAATTGTAAAAAATCAGTCTTTCAAATCAATAATGCAAAGAAACCAGTCAGCTGGAATCATAGTAAGATTAGGCAAACCTGGTTGTAAAGCCCCCACGGGTTGCATTACATTATTAATTGCATGCACATCTTGCAAAAGTCACCATTTCCCTGATTTCTTTGGAAAAACAAAAATGGGTGTGTTCCCAGGGCTAGTAGATGGAACAATATGTCCTGCTTTCAGTTGCTCTTCAACCAATAAATGTGCTTGCTCCAATTTTTCCCCTTTTAAAGGCCACTGATCAACGCAAACTGGTTTTTCTGTTAACCATGGGAGTTTGAGCAGGGGCTTCAGATAAACCATTAGGATAAATTTGCCCCATCTGTGGTAAGTAACAAATTCCACTGCATTTGCAAATCTCGCCCCCACAGATTCATAGAAACTGGCAGAATATATGGTTGAAAATGAACTACAGCACCATCCAGTGCAATAGCTTTGAAGACTCGACTACTTTTAAAAGGAGATTGCATACCTCCTATTCTGGCTACTGTTGCTAAAGGCTTTTCAAAGGGCCAATCAGTCAGCCATTGAGACTGCAAAATAATTGAAATATCTGCCCCAGTGTCTGTTAACTCATTAAAGACTCTATTCTCTATTTGCAAGTTCAAGAAAGGTTGTTTCTGAATAATCTCCTGGGTCCAATAAACCTCAGCTTTCCCAGAGCTTCAAAATCCAGAGGTATTCATTGTGTTAATTTCTACTTTTGGCATCCAGTATGGAATCAAAACAAGTTGTGCTAATTTTTGATCTTTTGGAATTTTACAACTGCCGTTTAAGGCAGATGCTAGAATTTTATTTCTCCTGTATAATCTGAATCTATTACTCCTAGATGAACTTTTACTCCTTGGAGAGTTGTACTTGAGCGTCCTAGCAAAAGACCCATAAATCCGTTTGGTAAAGGTCCCCAAACATTGGTAGCTAGCTAGAGCTTTAATAGTGGAGCAATCTCATTCGATGTCGGTGCTTGTTGCCAAATCCAAGCCGGCGCTGCCTGTTGTGGCAGCTGCAAGGTTGGAGATGGAGTGTTTGCTGCAAAAACCCTGTTGTTTTGAGGGGCACTGGGTTTTGCTGTGCTCTGCTTGGAGTTTCCCAACAAAGGATTTCCATACTTATCAAATTTGGATTTACACTGACTGCTCCAGTGATATCCTTTCCTGCATCTGGGACAGAATTGAGATGGTGTTTTTTCTCTCTGCTTTTGTTTCTTTCTGGGACACATTTTACAAATATGTATTTCCTGTCTACAGTTAAAACATTTTTGCTGACACATATTAAGTTTCAATAATGCAGCAGCCGACACAGAAGCCTTATGAGCCTCCATACCGATATCCTGACATGTTTTAATAAACTCTGTAAAAAAAGTCTGCAATTTTTTTCCTGACTGGGTCTAAAGCACCTTTGCAATCTCCATTTGCATTTTCATATGCTAGCAGAAATAAAAGCACACAAGCAGCCTCAGGATTATCAATCTGCCTTTGTATAGCATTGTTTGAAGGCTTGTATTCGCGACCAAAGATTTTGGAAGGGTTTTAACCATGCACACTGCAATTGCGAACAGGACTAAAAGGGCAATGTGGGATAGGCAGGTTCGAGTGAAAAAGGGCTGCTTGGTCATACAGGATGTTTCCGAACAAGACTGTCATCTCCTGGGTCAGTTTAAAGCGACCCAATGTCCTGAACCGCCTGCAGGCAGGGTTGAGTCTGCGGCTCCCAGTGCACCTTTATCACCTGCCGTTTCATCCCTCGCCTGTCCCTACGGGGCTGTGCGAGTGTGAGGAACCCCTTCGAGCCTGCGCAGCGGATTTTTTAGGTGAGGAGCATCGTGTGCGGAACTGGCCCCACCCTTTACACCTGAGGTTTATCTGCCAGGGCCTAGATAACTAGGATGGTGATAGCAAAGTCCTCAGGTCGTAGGTTCGATTAGAGTGTCCTTCTCTAGATGGGATGCCTTGCAAGGCCAGACGAGCACCATCTGCCCGGGTTTGAAGTTAGAGTTTTCCTTCTCCTAGGATGGTTGCACAAAGGCTAGTGAGCAAGGTTGAAACAATTTAGCGCCGGGTGCCCCACGATCATGCAGTACGCGACGGGGGAGAGGCGGCGCCGCATCCGTCCGCCTCTCCGGTCCCGACCACAAGCAGCGCTCCGCACCGGGCCCGCCCAATGGTTTTGAGGACC
>JANHGB010042511.1:0-19901 GCA_026283785.1 Coracopsis vasa
TCTCCCAAGCAACAAGGGACAGGACAAGAGGAAACAGCTTCAAGCTGCACCAGAGTAGGTTTAGACTGGATATTAGGAACAATTCCTTCCCCAAAGGGTGCTCAGGCATTGCAACAGACTGCCCATGGAAATGGCTGAGTCACCATCCCTGGGGATATTTAAAAGACCTGTAGATTTGGCAGTTAGGGACACGGGTTAGTGGTGGCCTTGGCAGTGCTAGGTTAAGGGTTGGACTCCATGATCTTAAAGGTCTTTTCCAACCTAAACAAGTTCTATGATTCTGCTCCTCCAGGCTCTGTCTGTACTCACATCTCACCCCGATTCCAACCATTAGGGAAGCCACACTCATGAAAACCTCTCACAAAGGCATGGAAATCTGCCTGGATCAGGAAGCTTCACCAAGCCTCCACAACCAGAAAAATCCCTTCCTTTCATCTCTGTGTGTGCTTTGCATTAGCACAGGAGCACCACTGGCTGTATCTACATCAGCATTTTCATCTCGAGAAGATGCCCCAGTTGGCCTCACTTGTGTTTGGGTTCAGTGTGCACTTCTATCAGGTGCTTTGCAAGGGAAACCAAGCAGAAGGCTGCACACAGAGCGTGCCAGACATGCTCCAAGCCCCTGCTGCAGGCACAGCAGCCCAGAGCAGCGACAGGCCCTGCAGGCACCCATGCTGGGGACATTTGGCTCAGGCCACCACAGCGCAGTGAGTTTGGGGTAGAGCTCCCAAGGACAGCATCTGGGACCTAATCCCAGGTGTACAAAAGGCCCCAGGATGAAAGCTGGGTTCAAGTAAAGCCTGAGTAGAAAAGCTACACGCTGGAGAAAGCAATGAGTAAGAGTGGGTGAAAGAACACAGCTATCCCTCAGCCATCTGCTGAAGCCTTGGGTCATTCAGAGAAGGGCAGGATGCCCAGAGGGGTTGTGGATGCACCATCCCTGGAGACATTCAAGGCCAGGGGCTGGATGTGGTTCTGATCTAGTTGAAACATCCCTGCTCATTGCTGGGGGATTGGACTAGATGGTCCCTTCCAACCCAAACTGTTCTATGACGGTCTGTGGTGACCTGGACCTGCACAGTTATTCCTGCTTGCCCCCAGGCCCCTGCCTCTGCCATGCCTTGTCTAGGGATGAGTATTAGGGGAGATAACCAACTCAGCAAAGGTGTGATTTGGGGGAAAACCCCACACCTCAGTTACCATCCCAACCCAGATAAGCACCGGGGAGAGGCACTGAGCCCCACACACACACGTATATGTACAAAACAGATGGAAACATCCCGGTGCTGAACCCAATGTATTTTCCCTGCCTTGTCTGCAACACAAGAGCCTGAGAAATACCAGGGGCCTCCTCGCCACCAGCTATGTCCAAACACTTCCCATCACCCGGGGGTTCAGGTCTTGCATATCCCCCTTTTCCTCCTACATCCCTCTCAGCATGCAGGCACCCAAAAGGAGATCGCCCACCATGGCACAAGAATGTTGCACGAGCTGCGACTTCCTTCTGGCTACCCCTTATCTATCCCCGAGCCCTGATAAAAATCAACCTATGACCTCCTGCTCCTTTTATGCATGCTATTTTGCTCCTTTGAAACCACACTCGCTCAGCTCTCCAGATCCTATGAGGGAGCTGCAAGGAGCCCAGCCCCACTCCTGCTAGAAATGCCGGGATTTGAGTATTTTCCTTGGAAATGGGTGCGTGCGGAAGCTGCCGGTGCAAGCAAAACCCACCGGTGCCAGAGCAGTTTCTCCCGTCCTTTTCCTCCCCAGGCCTGCTATTCTTGGGCACCGTCAAACGGAGGAATTTTCCCTCTCCCTCTCCTGACAATGCACTGTTTGAAAGTGTTTATGCTGAGGATTAAATCCCCATCCGGGCTGGAGAGCGTTGGTTCATTCACAGCTCTGCTCTTCCTCCGAGCTGGCTTCCGAAGGCTGTTCCTGCAGCTCCCTGGCTGGGGAAGGCAGCCCACAGCCAGAACCCGCGGGTACAATCCGGTACGGCAGCCGGGAACTCGCTCAAGGAACACCCAAAAGGGCTTGGTTTCAGGCAGGCGAACACTCTGTCCACGTTGGCTAATGCACGGCTCCCTGCCCTCCCACAGCGCGCCGGCTCACCCCTTATCTCACCATCAGGACTCGTATGGGTTGTTGTTCTGACCCCAGTGCACCGGATCAGGCCATGCAGCCGCCCAACCAGGTAACTCCCCATGAGCTGCTGCTATGGGAAGAGGCACACACAAAGGTTTGTGGCAATAGCAAGGATGGTGGCCAGACCTAAAGCACCCGGGTCTTCTTCATCAGGAACTCTAGTGATAGGACAAGGGGTAATGGGTTAAAACTTAAATGGGTAATGGATTAAAACTAGGTTGGATATAAGGAAGAAGTTCTTTACTGTGAGAGTGCTGAGGCACTGGAACAGGCTGCCCAAGGAAGTGAATGCCCCATCCCTGGCACTGTTCAAGGCCAGGTTGGACGTGGCTTGGAGCAAGCTGCTCTAGTGGAAGTTGTCCCTGCCCGTGGCAGGGGGTTGGAACTGAATGAGCTTTAAGTTCCCTTCCAACCCAAACCATTCTGTGATTCTATGACTCTATGCCTTCAAACACACACACATCAGTACTCGTGGTGAAGTACCCCATTCCTCCCTCAAAAACACTTGATAGAGTTTCATTTCCCCACCACGACGCTCGAACAACATCCTAAACGCCAAGATTTATACGCAGACACTTATAAATATATTCCATTATAGCCTCTGCAACACCACATTTCAACCTAAACATTCAATTAATGTAATTAAATTGCTACCTGGTGGTATTATCTAATTTCACTTCGGATCTGTGCTATTGAAAAGCATGTGTCTTTTAGCACTCCGACTGGCAAGACATGTGATAAACAGACCTATAAACATGTTGGCTCAACCGAGCTGTTTAAAAATAAATTAGCCAGCTATAAAAATAAACAGTACCATGCATATGTACTCAATTATGAACTAACTCTAATTTTTGTTCTGAAATACTGTCTTTGACCTTAGTCATAAACAAGCGCTATTAAAAACCCATAATATCTCAACAGACAGAAGGGCAGGGATTAAACGCTCATCGAGCACGGCAGAATGCAAACTGAGGGATGAAAAGAAAGAAGAAAAGAAGGAAAAAGAAGGGGGGGAAGCTCGTCCTGGATGAAATGTAGGAACTTGCACCCATCGCAAGCGTTTGTGATGGTTAAAGCTGCTTGGATTTGAGATGAAGGAGTTAAAAGTGAAGTGCACACGGTTAAAAACCTTGTAAGGTCTAAAGGAAGGAAGATAACATTACAGCTTGTGGCATGGCGTTGGGAGGGAGGGTACTGTGGGTCCTTGGCCACCCAGGTATGCAAACCCTGCTACTGCCTTGCAAGAATTCAGCCATACAAAAACACATGGCAGAAAGGTGGGAACCATCCTCATGCCGACCACAACAGAGCAGAGGGGGAAACCAGACAAGCAGGGTGTTTTTAAGACTATAGAGCAGCATCCAGGACGTGTCTGTGCCATTTATCTATCACTCCTGTAAAAGAAGAACAAGGCACCACGCTACGGCTGCCAGCACTGTTGTGTTTTCTTAGGGGAGGATGGAAAGTTGATGCACAAAAACTTAAACAGGGGAGATTTTGGTTATATATAAGGCAGAAGCTCTTTCCTGTGAGGGTGCTGAGGCGCTGGCACAGGGTGCCCAGAGAAGCTGTGGCTGCCCCATCCCTGGCAGTGTTCAAGGCAGGTTGGACACAGGGGCTTGGAGCAACCTGCTCCAGTGGAAGGTGTCCCTGTCCATGGCAGGGGGTTGGAGCTGGATGAGCTTTAAGGTCCCTTCCAAACCAAACCATTCTATGAGTCTATGAAAAGCCACATTTTGCACCCAGGGCAGAGATTTTCAAGGCTTTCAGGGTACACAGAGGGCACCGATGTCCCTCCCCACAGCAGGACCCATGCCTGCACACTCACCCAACAAGCAAAACCTCCCAAGAAACCCAAAATAAACACCAAAAGCAGGTGAACAACCGCTAAGCACTTCATCCTCATGGAGAACCAACCCAAACCTCCAACTGCCGGGGGGCTGTCTCCCCAAAGAGACACTTGTATAAATACAAACGAGGAGGCAAGTCGTGTTCATCGACACATGGGCTCACAAACAGGCAGAGAGAGAGGCAGGAGGAAGAAAGGCTTCGCCCCAGGCCAGCTCCTTGCCAGCAGTGAGACACGTAGACCCAGCCATGCAGTCAATAACAAGGCAGGGTCTGACATTCCCACAAACAGGAGCTGCCAGTTGCTGGGACACAAAGCATTCACAAGGTGTGTATTTCAAGGGATGCAACAGGAAGGGTCCATAGGAGCTGGTAATAGCAGGCATCTTTACTCCCAAGGACCTCCGCATCGGCAGAAGCCAGATGATGGAGAGCTCTGTGCAATACAGGAAGCACCAACTGGATAATAGAAGAGGATGGACATAGAGACATAGGACAGCGCTGGGTCTTGGGGTTAGTCAGGAAGACCACATAGCTTAAACAGTGCAAGAGTCACTTCCAGCCATAGGAGCTGGGATGTGCCACTGCTTGCTGGGGAGCAACAGCCCTTCCTCCACAGTCCACAACACTGCCAGCAAACCCAAAAGGATTTGCCTTAATTTCTGGTGCACACCATAGAATCATGGAATTGTTGGGTTGGAAAGGAGCTTAAAGCTCACCCAGCTCCAACCCCTGCCATGGGCAGGGACACCTTCCATAGACCAGCTTGCTCCAAGCCCCTGTGTCCAACCTGGCCTTGAACACTGCCAGGGATGGGGCAGCCACAGCTCCTCTGGGCACCCTGTGCCAGTGCCTCAGCACCCTCATGGTGAAGAATTTCCTATTTGCCTGTTTCCCCCCCAACACTTTCTTATTTGCATTCATTTCTTTTTCAGCTTAATTTCAATGTCTCCCATTCCCTTAAGCAGCTGCTGGATGCTGCCGCTCGGGAATGACCATCGATGCTGGGTCAAACGGCAACCAGCAAAGCATCAGTGCAACCAGGAGGTGCCCTCAGCGCTGTGACTTGCCCATGATCTGTCAATGGGAACACCTCACACAACTGGACTGACCAGCACCTCCCTGGATGTTACAGGTATATTCAGCTCCACGACACAGCTGTCCCCTCACACTTCTTTCCAAGTCGGGTCCCTCACATCCATTGCAACAGCAAAATGAGAGTAATAAATAACAGGTCCTGTCCAGACTACCTGCTCCTTCCCTCTTTTTCTGGAAAAAAGGCTTGTACTTGAAACCCAGCCATGTCCCAAGGCCACCTCCCCAGCCCAGACCAAGAAGGTATCTTCCCTAACAAGAGTGACAATGAAAAACTGCTATTAAAGCAATGTGCCAGTTTGGAAATGAATGCCATTTTCTGCCCATCCTCCCTGCTCAATAAAACACTTAAAGACACTATTCATGCAGACATAAAGTGCTAATGGCTACCTGTTAACATGTTTCATCATGCTAACATTTTTCCTCTGATTCTGACAGTCCCCTTTCTGTTATTTTAAACTAAGGGAGCACTAATCTGGGTTGGAACTGAAAGCTGCAAGAATTACAATCAACATCAACTGCACAATTAACGACACCATTTCCTTCCGCTCCGCACCATTTCATGGGCACAGTCTTCTCCCAGCCAAGCTCTTTTCCAGGCTGTAAGAGGTTGGAAGTTCAGGAGCACACAAGTAGCCTGGGAAGATGGCAAGATGTTACTGAATAGTACCATGGATTCTTGCCTGAGCCCCCTGTGTCTGAGGGCTGATGGGAAGAAGGGGAAAGAGCAATGTGAATGCCAAAATCCAACATACTGGAAAAGTCATTTTTAATGGCTTAAGGAGAAAAATTCAGTAGCCATTCCCATCTGACTGCAGGGATGAGTCTTCAGGGCTAGAACATCTGCTGGTGAAACTGGCCAGGCAGGTCTCATCTGATTTACACCCCAAGGGATGCCCTAGGTGTGACTGCATCACTCACTGGCTCTTCTGGATACGGAAGGAACAAAACGCCTTGGGTATCACTCAGCAGTCCCTGGCTCCAGGTGGATGTCTGCGCAGGTATCCAGTGCCTGAGGCCTTCCACGCACAAAAATACACTGGGCAGGTCTCTGTGCTGCCCTACATGACCATACTCCTACATGAGAATACTCCTACTGTCATCCACTGAGTTACACCAGGTGAAAACGTGGATGTATGGGAGAAAAGCCTGGTCCTCCCTGATCAACAGTACAGGTCAGAGCCATGGTACGATTTTCCATGGAGCAGGAGAAGAAGAGAAGCTCTTTGGTCTCCAGGGCTATTGCAGCTCTGCAGATACCAAGCAGCTTTAAGTATACACACAGGGACATTTCCTTTCCCCAGCTTTGTAACTGTTTATCATAGCAAATTAAGAGTGCTAACAAGCCTTACTGGAGCCCATTGCACTGAGGTTAAGAAATACGACTTATCTGATGCAATTACTGACACAAAGCAACCTCCCAAATCCCAGTCCAGGCAAAACACATGCGAGTAACCAGAGGAGATGGGCACAACCTCAAGGGAGAGCCAGGGATGCTCCTGTCCAACCTGCAATGCTGGAGTGGAAAAACAAGAGAGCACAGTAGGGAATGGGCAATTCCCTGCTTGCTTTGTGCCTTCTACTCCTTCCAAGGGCTCCCACTTTGGCCAGGGCAGAAAGAGGACACTGGTTCAGGTGAACCTCTGGTCTGATCCAGCGTGGCTGGTTTTGTATTTTTAAGGAGTAAGACTGTTCTACAGTACAAATAGGTGAGGAAAACCTTCATTTGAAACATAAACATGGGCAGGCTTCATCACCTATGCCTTAGCATTTGATTGCCACTGCTGCAATAGCAGCCTCATGCCAGGTTGAGGTTGTCTCATCTGCAGATCCAGACATCCAAGCAGCGCTGCATGCCCCGGTGTCAAAGCGGGTGACAAGAAGAGTGGCAAAGTAGGTGACAAAGGCTATTCCAGCACACATGGACACTGGGGAGAAGGCAGGCTGATATCTGATAGGGTTTTCCTCTCATGGGATCACTCTTGCACAGCACACTACAGTCTTCCACCTTCTGCAAAGCTCCAGCATCACTGTGCATGTCTGCAAATGGGTTTTACCCTCTTTGCCTGTGGCTGTGGGCTCCTCCAGCTCCAAGAAGGAGGCTGCTCCAACCCACCTGAACATGGGCATGACTGGGAAAACAAACCCCATGTTTCTAAGGTTGCTCCATGTTTACCTGAGCCTGGCTACTGCTGTGACCAACCAGAGCATCTTAATGATGTTACCTGCACTGCCAGGATCCTGGCCACGACAGGATCACACAAGTCCCCACAGGAATCATTAGCCAGAGGGTGTTTATTCCTAGTGAATTCCCACATGGAGCCTGAGCCCTGCTGTGCCCACCAGGCAAGAGGGATGTGAGGGCAGCATGCCCACGTGGGGAGGTTTCCACCGCAAACCAGGTCGGGAGGCACGAAAGGCGGGAGAGCAGATAGCATTTGAGGGAGTATGAGATAAGAGGAGGTGGAGTTTCCTGATAAAGAGGATTTCCCTGCTCAAATATCAAAGGATTCACACTTAGAAAAGGGGGGAGAAGGGGAATTACATCAGTCTGAGGCACACTTTCTCTTTTAAACTCTGACCTTCTATTGTCTGTCTTCTTGACTAGGATTTAAAGGCCCTTTGTTGGGCTGTGTTACATGGTGTGATCTAGAAAGCTGTCGCAGACGAGGCACTGTGGGCTCCCCCCTTGCCTACACCGGACTTTCAGGAGGCATTGAGCCAGCTCAGATAAGTCAGCACTTTCTATCAACACCCTTTCCAAGCCAAGCCAAGCAACACCCTCCCAGCACTGCCTCTTCCGGCACGGCCAACACGGACCAGTGGAGCTGGGCTTCACACCAGTGCAGCCTCCAGCAGGGAGCTGGGCTGCTCTCACCTCCTTTTGCATCCTCTCCAGGCTCTCCTGACAGTGTCCTTCCCATCCCAAACACAAATGAATGGGTGAAGAGCAGGTGACGGAAGCGTAACAGATGCCTAAAATGGTTTAGAGTGATCTATGAGCATCTTTTGGTTATAATGCTCCATTAATGTGACACTTATATGGGGTAATATAATACCGATCGCTTACGAGCACCAGCACCAGCCAGTTAGGTTTCCCTGGATGATGTGGATAACTGGGAAGGTTTCAGCATAGCCAGGGATCCTACAGGCAGCATCACGGGGAACAGGAGGTGCCAGTGCTCCAAGGGGATGTGCTGGGCACCATGACTGCTATCCCAAGGGGACTGGGGGACAAGGGAAGTTAGGCAGGGAGAGAAAGATGGAGCAACAAAGAGCTGCAAATGGGGAAAAACACGGCTTGAACCTATGGAACATAATACCCAAGGAAGATCTGACCCAGTCCCAAAGGCACAGCCATCATCTCCAAGCGAGCTGCAGCATAGTAAGAGCATCCTTCTGATTTTATAGCAGCCAGTGTTACAACACGGTAGCTAAATGCACCTTTAATGTCACGCAGGCCTAATAAGGGCTCCTGTTTTGTTACCCTGATTTATACAGGCTGCTGCAGTGGGCTGGAGAAGGGGCTGCCTCGCAACCACAAGCTTTCGTTATTCCCCACAAATGACTTGTTTGCAGCTTCTGAGCTGCCTAATTTATTTTGCCCCTACGTTTTGGTCATTCATCTAGTCTTTTCCTAATGGTGCTCCGAACGCTGACACGTCGGGAAATGTCTAAAATGCTGTAACCCCTACACGGCCCCGCGGAGGCGAAAGGACCAAGGGCAACCGCTGAATCTTCCCGCAACAAGAGAGGGATCATCCATCTCCTCCTCCCTCCTCCCCAGCCGCCACTGCACTGTTCTCATCTCAGCACACTGGAGTAAAACACAAAAGGAGGTGAGATGCAGCCATCTCAGCATCGTCTGACAGCCACAGCCTGTACCTGGGAGATCCCTCATGGGTGTTTGCTCCTATAGCTCTGCCCATAGGAGAAGACAACTGAGAAATCAGTTCTGGTTCAATCTGGGTTACGGTGATGGCACCTGGAGAGGAGAGGGGTGGAAATCTCAGGCAAATGGGGAAGGAAGGAAATCTGAATTCAGGGCCTGACCCAAAGTCCTATGGAGTCCTATAGAATTCGGAGCCTGATCCAAGCCAACAGAAAGAGTTCCATGGATTCTGGCTCTGTGTTCCGTCACTCAAGCTGGTTAGAAAATGAACAACCAAAGGCATTTATTTCCCTTTGCAGGCCCAGCGAATGCGGTTGAGTGATTTCAGCAGTCAGAAATAAACGCAGGAAGTATCGCAGGGTGCTAGCACCGGCCTTTCACCAGCCTGGAAATCCAGGAGAGGCACCTAGTGTCACAGGGAAAAAGCCGAGGACGCAGAACGCGTCATCAAAGGACAGGCAGAACAAACAGAACAAACTCCTACCAACAGATTAAATCAGTGCCACGGTATTTCACCCGCATTCTGCACTACTCAGGGTACCCTGAAATACGTGCAGGCAACCAGAGCCGCGACACACCAGACCTTTACAGACGTGAGAGCTGCAGATTAAAAACATGTTGGAACGCTTACCGTGTCCAGTGCCAAAAATGTGTCTCTAACCTGTAGGAAGAAAAGGGTGTGGAGCTGCTCGCAGAGAGATCATTGCACTCACATGGCAGGGTACAAGGTCACCCTTTTTGTTCCTCTCCTGTGAGGAAAACAGGGACTAAAAGATGACCAGAAGCCCTAAAAACTACACAGAGCTGGGTGGGAAAATGAAGTGGGAAGCAGAGAAATCCAGTGTGATTTATAAAGGCTAAAGCCACTCTGCTGTGGACCAACACAAATCACTGCTTTCAGTGCTTAGCAGAGCATGGGCCCTGCTGCTTCATTTTGGAGGCTTCAGTCACCTCCTGTGCGGCACCGAACCGCTGTGAGGAGGTACAAAACCATACACAAAGCCTGAAAGGATTTCATTGGGATTGAAGCTCAATTTACAGCTCCCGAGACTCAAGGGTGTGTTTGGGCAGCCCTTTGTTGCAGGGTTTTGTCAAGGTATGTTCTGACTTGTCCCCTGCATGGCTGTGCAGTAATTCTTGATACCGATAGTCAATTACTTCGTTCACGTCACTCAAACACCGACTTCTTTTTGTTTCCTTTCTTTCTTTTCCCTCTTCTCAGCGTGGCTAATCCAGGAAAGACAACACACAGCTAAACCACCGCTTCTAAAGGCTTTAACTCCTGGCCAGCCCCGTGCTGCTGCCCTCTAGGCCTGCCAGGCACCTTCCCAATAGCCAGCACAGGTAAGAAAGCGACCTGCAGAGCAAAGAGCCCCCCTTATCTCTCTTAAAACACAAGTGGGTCCAGGCTCCACAACTTCCTTCCCGACGGGATAAGCACTTACCCAGGTAATCTCATTACAGCCATTGTTCTCTGAAGGTTAATAAATACTTACCAGGATGAGTAAAGGCTCCGCAATCTGACCCCAACGCAGCAGAAGTGATTGCTTAGGGCCAAATTTTCATACTCTGATTATGCTGAACACCATATTCCTCTGCTAGCAGAGCAGCGTTAGCACCCAAAATCAATGTGAATGCTTGCAAATAAGGTGTTGGCCCCACTTCTGGCCTCAAGTTTTTATGTTGCCATCATTGTGATAGCTCTGAAAATTAGCAGATGCTGCCAGATCCTAACAAACACATCACTGAGTTAGTCTGAAACAGCAGCAAAAGCAACTATACAAAGAATGAAATGCAACGAGATGTCTTTCTCTCCTATTTCAGTACGTAGAAGTAATTAAAGGGTTTTTGTTAATTTAAGGAAACACTTCGCTTTTTCTTCCCATCAGACATGAGGTGTGAATTATGCGAACATGATTCGGATTTGATGGGTTATTTGCATCCTGTAGCCCCAACGACTAATGTGAATTTGAGAGTTATGGAATCAAAAACTGAGTTTCCAAGAGCTCTTTAGAAAGAGCAGCAGCTACCACTCTTCCCAAAGCCAGGCCAGCACAGCTCCTTGGCAGACACATTGGACATCCCCATCATGACATTCCTATCAGGATAGAGAGCAGCATGGCCAGCACTCCATAAAATCCTCCTCCTAACTCCCACACTCACTAAATACCACTGGCAAGGAGGGGTTTCCATACTAACACCACACATTGTGAAGCAATGCTACTGTTGGTCACTCTGGGTGATTAAAACACATTATTGTTGCAAAACATACAGGTGAGTTATACCTATAGATGTGCCCATAAACCCATATAAAACCTTGGACCTGTGCAGGGAAATTGATCTTGCCCTAACATTAAATAATAATCTAACTAAGACAAGGCAAGCAGATAACTACTTTACAATGGAGGCTGTCAAACTGTTGTGCTGCCAGTAGTATTTAAACCTAAGATGTATTTAAACCTCCCCTTCATAGGAGGTCCATATCCCAACTATTGCAGGACATGAAACAACTTCTCCATTTGCTTTACATAGAATTCAGAGGGGAAAACTGCACAGAAATAAATTACCCACACAAAAAATGGTCCTCATTTTTCAGATGAACACACTGCCACGTGCTGAAATTAAGAGACCAGATCCAACCTCTGCAACTAAACAAGCATCATACCAAGCTGAACTACCTGTGACTCTCCCAAAGTCCCCCAGAGAATGAGGGAAAGAGCCACATCTAAACTTGGCCAGACTCACTGCACATCCCTATGGGCTGCTCAATGAGGTCTACAGCTTGCCAGGGTCTGCAAGGGGCAACCAGCCTCACATGGAACCTGCATCACCGCTCTGTCCCTTCTCCCACCGCCATCCTGACCTCAAACGTGGTGAATTTAATGTTAATCCGAGTTGTCTGGCTTGAACCAAAGCAGAGAAACCAAAGAGATGTTTCCCCTTTGCCCACAAAAACCTTGCCTCCAGAGTCCCCATGACCACAGCTCCTTCCATAGGTGCAGACACCTATACAGCACCCGTACGTGCTCCCCTGAAATGCACCCTGCACACAAACCACAGATGGAGATGCTCTCCCACATTGAGAGGCAACGAAATGGGAAGGAAGGTGACAGGATGCAGGATCCAAGGGGAAGCAGGTCAGTAAGTGACGAGATATATAGGAAAAATGTCATTTGCTTATGCCAGTTGTTGACCCCAAACCCCTAAGAAAAGATGCCAATAAACTCAAGTGTTTTAATCCAACAGTTACCTTTGTAACATCTGCTTTCCCCTGTTAGTTCTACCCAGCTTAACTCAACACAACACGTGGAAGAGCTGCTGCTCCCACCAGCTCTGGGCTCAATATTGCCCTCCTGCCCCATGAAGCCCCACCAACCAGGTTTTTGGGGTGATGATGGGTCTGATGCCTCACTTCAGGAGGGCAAGGTGCTCTGGAACAGCATCATCCTGCTAGAGAGACAAGTATCTCTTGACACGAATAGCCCTGCTGACTACTGGTCTGCTCTTCCCCTTCCCTTCTTGAGGAAGATTATTGGGAAAGCAGTTCTGGAGCAGAGCCAGCCACGTCTTTGAGGTGTCTTTGATCCCTATCAATCTAACTTTAAAGATAGAGGTGATATTAGATCTGATGCCCAAGAATGCCCTCCAAGCAGAGGATGCTGGGGAGAGGTCTCCTACCACCTCTTTTTTATACCCATGGCTATGGCACTTTTAAGTCTGCACAATAAACTTGTGCAGAATCTTCCTGCTGTTTTCCAGCCAAAAATAAGTAAGACAAAACCATGCCCAGCAGCAAAAAGCACCGTTTGCACCAACAGACCCATCAATAAGTAAATAGTATTTGTCATGGGCTTTGCACTACAGTGTTTGGACAGACACTCTGAAGATAAGCACCAGTTTGGTGTGCGTGCTCGCCAACTGGTCCCATCTAAACGCTCTCCATCCCAACACGCTTTGCCTGGTAGGGACAGCGGCTGGCACTGAGATGCGGACGCCCATGGTGCAAGGGATGCTGTTATAGGTACCCTGCATGTCAAGACCCCCCAATCCCGGGTGGAAGGGAAGGCCAGCTAAGGCTCTCCATCCTCACCGGTGCCAGATTACATTTCCACAGCAGCTGCTCCTTTTGTCTACTCCCAGGAAAGCCAAACTAGCCTAAAATTTAATTGAATGTGCTGTAAACCCAAGCGTCAGGCACTTAGATGGCAGCTAAAAGCGCCACTCTCAGATAACTGAGTGACACCAGCTAATAATAGCCTATGCATTAGGAGAGCAGGAGCAGACATTTTGTGTAACCAAAGAGGAACCTGCGCCTGGGAACAGCCCGGGGTGGCCAATCTCAGCCCCACCAGCAGCAGACACGAGCCCACCCCGGCCCCTTATGTGATTAGCGGCACTAATACCACCGGTGACCTCTCTTTCAAGCTCAGAGGCAGCAATAGTCCTGGCTTTTGTTAGCGGGAGAACAGAATGCCACCTTTCACAGCTCTGCAATCATTGCTGCTTCCCTTTTCATCTCCCAGAGGCTCTGCACCAGACCTTGCTCACCAGACCCTGCTCACTGGGGAGGCTGGTTAACCCTTGCCAGGCAGCCTGGCCACAGTGGAGAAGGAGGGTCTGCAGGGTCTTCATCTGCATTGAAAACACCAAATAAGCCCATTCTGGGTGTGCAAGAGGGTTCGTCTCTGCCAGATGTTGCCATAGACATTAAGTACCCGATGGCTTCTTCAAGCCTCTCCGGTGCATCAGTTTGTTCAACCTTAAGAAGAGCCATTTAGAAGACAAGGAGATCTTGTTTTCCAGAGCAGCTCTTTCCAAAGCTGCTGGGGCTCAGCAACTCTCCCAGCAGAAACAGCAAAGCCACATCTTATGGAAGGGGTGCTCTTGGCACATGGCGCTGGTGTGAATGTGTATTTGGGCTTGTGTGCAAGCGGATGGATGCTCAGAGGTGCTCACATCCAGCTGCCCATGGCTGGAGCAGTGCTTGCTCAGGACCTGGCAAAGACAAGCTGTCATCCACCTTGGGATTCCCAAGGGAGCAGGGCACTCATCCCCCCCGCCACGCTCCTCCCGCTCTCCTTCCTCCCAACAAGGGCTATAAGGATCACAGGGAGCTCTCTCCCGCGGCGTGCAAGGGTCTTGGATGCACAGCTGACTGCACGTGTCAGTTATGCTCCAAATGGGTTTTCACAGGTCAAGGTTCTGCAGGCAGCAAGAGCAAATGCTATTTTTAGGCGGGATAAGGTCACGGTGCTTTTAGAGACAGTGAGGGCTACAATAAAACCTATTGATCAGCCTCTGGAACTCGTGCTCCGGAGAGACGCCTAAATTGAAACAAAAATTGCCTGCCCGTTCTCTCTATAGACTCGGTGGGTAAAAGCTTGTTGGAGCCCGTCTCTTTCAGCAGGTAAAACAAGCAAGGAGAACATTGTACAGACCAGGGTTGTCCATTTAAGCAGAGGCACAGGGGGGGAAAGGGAAAGTGGGACTCACAGGAGAGATCAGTGAGTACTTCTGCTGCGGTGATAAGGCAATTGCTCGGAGAGCAAAGGCATCCTTGCCATACCCATGACTCCCACCTCTGGAGCTTGCCCATGATGGCATTAGGACAACCTTGATTTCTAAGATGATTGATGTTTTACTTGCATCTTGGAGGCTAAGGAAAGCCTCTGAATGTATTCATCACTGGGGTCCCCCACCACACATGCATCTATTTGGCTGTTTGTGTTTTGGCAATGAAGATCACCCAGCTGATACATGGAGGCCCAAAGATGGAAAACAGAGCAGTATTTTAGCCAGACAACTTATCAAACTGGATGGTTCCCACACATCCAAGGTTTTCACTACAAATTGCAAGCATTTATCTGGGTCACGTAAGAGCTTTAACCAAAAATACCAAAGTTGTGGACGATCACACCTTCAAGTTCAGCCACAGA
This sequence comes from Coracopsis vasa, assembly GCA_026283785.1. Taxonomy (NCBI): domain Eukaryota; kingdom Metazoa; phylum Chordata; class Aves; order Psittaciformes; family Psittacidae; genus Coracopsis; species Coracopsis vasa. Next base: position 14,920 of record JANHGB010042511.1, read on the forward strand.
CCTAAAGCTTTAAGTCCACTATGAGCACATAAATACCTCTCCATCACAGAGCCACACAGAATCCCAGACTGGTTTGGTTTGGAAGGGACCTTAAAGATCATCTAATTCCAACCCTCTCCCACGGACAGGGACACCTTCCACCAGACCAGTCACAAGAAGCTCTTTATTGCATTGGAGACTTGTGACCACAGGGACAAGCATGGGATCATGAAGTATCTTCATTCATCATGTGCCCCGCTCCCACAGCCTTGCTCCCAAACAAAACATGCCACAGTAAACACAATCCATACATCACACCCTGACACGAGTGACCCCATTAGCGAGCCGAGCCTGTCCAAGCCGGAGCACCCTACCATACATTAGCAATACAGCGACCGATGCATTTGTAGGACATTATAATAGTAATAGTAGTAATAAGAGTAGATTTAGACTACTGAGCTGTGAAATGCCAGTATGGGTGATGGGATACGTAGTTTACTTCCTACTCTAGACAATAACACATGAGAGAAAAGACATACTCAAGTGCTCAGGTAACAGCAGATCACGCAGGAATTAAAGCCCTCACAAGCTTGCTCACCATTCAACTGCTACATTAGGCTGTAGTTTAAGTTTCTGCTTAAGAGATATGACAAGACACAGTATTATCTGTACGGTGACAGCACTACAGGGGAATGACAATAAAAACCATGTTTCAAAGCAGTGCAGTAACTGAGATTCAGGGAAGAAAAAACAAAAACACAGGCTGATCACTCCAAAACAGATATTGCTGCTTGAAAAGCCAAGGTAGTTATTCTTTTACCTAGGAAATCAGGCTTGGTTTTTTGTTTGGTTTCTTTATATCAAGGTCCTTGGGCTCCTATACCAGCACTTTTTACACTTTTGTGATTTTCTTCCTAGTGCCTTGTGACTCTAGGACAAAGTTTGAGGTGGAATTAATACAATGAGCAAGGACAAAGTAACTTGGGATTAAGGACACTGCCACAGCCCCTCATCTTCTTAGCTGACAAAATGAATGGAGCTTTAGTGGAATCTACGTCTAGAGGAAAAATCAAAGCTAATTTTTGCTTATAATTACTGATACCATAACAAGTATCCTTTCCAGAAAGCCTACTCTGTCACCCAGAAAGCAGATGCAAATATGGGTATAAACGCAGAGTGCAATGAAGCCTGTGGTAATGCTCACATTAACCGCCGTGCAGTCAGATTTTTACCCCATATATGTATATGGGTACACGCACCCGATGCTGACAGACATCACTTGCATCTGGGCTCGAGTCGATGCCTGCCACACTGAGGTTTTTCCTAGACTTCAGTGGCTGTTAGATGATGCTCTCCCTTAATCTGGACATAAATAACCATAACGGGTTGATCCCAGGCTCCTTTACGCTGCTGTGCCTACCAAGTGACTCCCCCAGCTGCAGGGAAGCTGCTTGAGATTTATGCCTGGGGTTACTCCGAGTAGGATCTGCCCCAGCAGATGCTTTCCTTCATGTCTACCCCTGCCCTTGGGTTTGGCATGAGCACAGAAACAGAGAGAGGACCACATGCATCCTACTGCTGCTCAAGAGGGGCTTTTGTGACCTGTTGTTGGGCATGGAACCAAAAAGTTAAAGCAGAAAGTTGCAGATTTACTGCAAGATGCATCTGATTTGGGGGGGCTTCCAATACAAGGAGGCTTCAGGACCAGCACCTCCTCAAATCAGGGACAGTGGACTCAACGCCACGCTCCCCCAAGCCACCTTTATCCCTCGCATAGGGAAGGCACAAGGTGTTGAAGGACCCAGCTCTTCCCACACCCAGGGAAGGGAAATGAACCCCCAAACTTTTCCTTTTTGTCTTTCCCATTTGTTTTTGAATTAGCATTCAGCGTCTGACGCCGCAACACGGGGAGCTAAAAATGTGTGCGCCGAGGAGATGTCATCCATGAACAAAGTGGCTCGTGTTTGTTCTTTATTATTTAGGAAATGCACATTAATTACTGCAGATTTTCTCCTATACATCTACTGTATCTCGGACAGAATTGCTGAGAAGGTCTGCAGAATAAAAATGTATGGGGTAATTAAATGGATATTTATAATTAGAACTTAATAATTTGCATCAGGGACAAATGAGCTCTGATTTCAATCTGTAGTGCATTTAGATTAGCCTGAAGATAGTGTAATTTGATGTTTTATAGTCCTCCTCTCAGATTAGGAAACAATACAGTGTCTTTAAAGCAGCCGTGTTTGTGTCAGGAGTGTGTGAAGAAGAAGCCGCAATGAAAATGTTTGACAACGTGAAAGCAGCCATAAATTACACTGCAACTGTGTAAAAGTCGTGATGAAACAAATAAAGGGCTGACCTATAACGCATCCGACTCCGCGCCGCACCCGGACCGCTCATCCCGGAGCGCATCCCTACGCGCCCGGCTCCTTAGCACCGAGAGAACAGTGAATTATCACTAGTCAACAGCATTGATTTTCAGTCGACGTTTCAATCAGGTTGAAGTAGAAATACTCCACCGCTCCCCCGGCAGCCTCCTCGCCTGCCGCCTCTTTGGTGGCAGCTCCATTACAGCCCCATTGTTCCCACTGTACAATATTTATCACGGGCTCTCCAGACACAGGTACTTGACCTAAAGGTCACCTGCCTTGTCTCTTGGACATGCAACCTACCTCCATCACCAACACCATTCACCCAAATGGGGGAGCCTGTTACCTCCCTGAAGGAATCCAGAGTGAATGTCCCCCAAAGCCAAGCACATGTCCCCAAACCAAGTGCTTCCACAGGGCGAGGTGAAGTAGCCAAAGAAGTGAGGTGGACCTCTCACAGAGAAAAAGGTCTGGAGATGCAACCATGCCTTTGCTTCACTTCCCAGCTTTCCCCGTTCACCAGCACAGAGGAAGGGCAGCGCGGCAGGGATGGCACCAGGCTCCCATCTCCACTCTGCTCACCCCGCCAGTGCTGTGCTCTAAACCAGTAGTTCCCTACCTCGCCCTGGTACTGCGAGGGTGTACTCATTAACATCTCCAAGGCACTCACATAATGGATGCCGTAGAGGTGAACACCTCGATCAGCAGATAACAGGGAATCCTGTGCAGGCATTACACAGGGGAGATGCGCACGTGCGTAGGCAAATGCCTGGGAAAAGATACAGGGGTGCCAAGTTACTGGGAAGGTCCCAGTCAAACCATTGCAGGTCCCAATCAAAGCATTGAAGATCCCAATCAAACCACTGAAGGTTTCAATCAAAACATTGAAGGCCCCAATCAAACCATTAAAGGCTCCTTACAACCCAAACAATTCCATGATTCCATGATATCAGTTATGGTTTGACACACAACGCAAGTGCAAGGGAAGAACCAGCTTGAGGAAGGAGACTTCCAGACCCAGAGCCCTGGCACCCAACACATCCATATCCCACAGCCTCTTCCCAGCCTTTGTGCTGTCCTCCCACAGAGCAGAGCTGTGCTGCACATCATCAGCTGCTGGTAAAAATGGGAAGGGGAGGAAACAAAACCATGAGGAAACAGGAGGAGCCTCCTTGAAAACAAGGGCTCACAACCTGGATGCCCCACACGTAGCAAGGTGGCCAGGCAAAGGTTTCACCGGCAAAAGCCATCCCCTTTCCAGCAGGGATAACTTAAGACAGAGCCACATGCATCAAGCAAACCACCTAATTCCCTGCAAGGCATGATGCTGGGAACCCATGGGAAGGCACGGGATGGGCAGGTGACCTGCTCCTCCCTACCCTCTGCGTCTCTGATAACGCCACCCTCTGCAGCAGGAAAAGCCAGCGTTTTCCCAGCTGTGCCCTTTCTGTGCCTTTAGAAACCCACGTGGTGCCAGCAGGACGGAAAACAAGGAGCCGAGATCTTCCTTTGAGGAGTTTCTTGTTTGACCAGAGCGCACGTTATTCAGATCAGCTCGAGTGAAACGCAGTTAAGCTGCTGTTTGTTCCAGCACGATGAGACTGGCCTGCTAAAAAGCAAAGATGTCAGGATGTTACAGGCTCAGCCTCCTGCCAGGACTGGTAAGTAGCTGCACAACTGTCAGAAACAGCACAATCAGGAACTGCATAAAACCCCAAAACAACCCTAGATACAGAGCAAGCTGGGGCCACCTACACCCCAGCTCCCACTCCAGGTAGCATCCGCCGCAGCCCCTTTCCTACACCCCTGCCAAATCCACCTCTTGCAAAGCAAGTAATGTGAAGAATAAGCCAGAATAACCCAGTCAAGAGCTCAGATTTGCCTTTATTCTCGCCACCCTGATGTTACAAGAAAGCATCTTGATGCTATACATTGTGATGGCCATGTAAAGGCTGAAGCGCAGCCACCTTCACCCCAAACACAGCTCTGCATTAGGGCACCAATCTGCCTTTTATCTCCTAAAGTTACTCCAATAGGTAGGAGCCACCATGGGAAGGTGCTGTGCTTCCCAAGCTCACGTTTGCCCTTCCCGCATTGCTTTGTAGCCCCGGATTTAACTCCTGCTAGCTCAGAACACCCGCACTCCCCTCCTGCTCTCCCATCCCACACTCTCAGGGTTTAATTTGCCTCTCAGAACACCAACCAACCCCCCCCTCTCTTTTTTTCTGTCCTGGGCCCTCAGGTTACTGGCACGGGGACAACTCCTTTTTCCCAACAGCGAGCCAGGAAAGATGATAGAACCTGCGTGCGTGGCCAAGGGACTGGTCTCAACTGGTTCAGAGGGAGAAAACGGAGCTGTGTCTTTCTCCCCGCCACAACCCCCTCCCCGTTTCTTGCCTTTAGCCAAAAGACCTGGGAGCATTTGATGTACAGTCAGCAGGTATTAAAAAGGAGAGGGAAATGATTGAAAAGGCTGGCGGGCTCCGGGGCTGTGACACTCTCATCAAACTCTGGACTTCAGCCAAGTTCATCTGTTAATGGAGAGCCACAGCCAGGGCGGGGGGGGGGGGGGGGGGGGGGGGGGGGGGGGGGGGGGGGGGGGGGGGGGGGGGGGGGGGGGGGGGGGGGGGG
>JANHGB010042512.1:366-24632 GCA_026283785.1 Coracopsis vasa
TGGCTATTTAAAGTGCAGCTGTAATGAAAACAAACATTCTGGTATTGTGAAGAATGGCTGTAAAAGAAGGGGTTGATCTCATTGTCAGTCCTGTGTATGTGACATGTTGGAGAACTGACCTTTTGCATCTCTTTCACAAGGCTTCCTCTTCCCTTCTGAAACTATGACTTTTTCCAGTAGATTTCTTTTGCTTTTCTGCCCTTGCAGAAGTAGATGTTTGTACAGTGCTTCATTTTTATGTACTAAAAACTCTAAGCGAGAAATTTCCCTATGGTCTCCCTGCCGCCCACCAAGATTTCCTAAGCTTTGTGATACATTTTCAGGAATACATTTACAATGTAGCTAAAAAATAACTGAACAAACCCCTCAAATGCCAGCCTGGACACTTAGCCTATATAACGTCTTGGACCTTTGTTTTTTGTTTTGTTTTTTTTTTCTGACCACATACTTTGTGGTGTTCATTCATTGTAGTATCTTTGGACAGCAATCAAATGAATGAGGCCTATCAGAGCACAAGCGCCCATTTAAATTAAAGCGGTTAAGAATTTTTAGATGCTAATGCTTTGTTCAGATGTTAGCAAATGACTTACACACATGGAGGCAGCAATAAAGAAGAAGAGTACATGCTTTTGGAAATACGTGATCTGGGCAGCACAAAAAAAGAAAGGAAGCTTGGAAAGTATAGTGTTGTGTTTTTGGCAATACTTTCCTCCACACAGTGCTGCCAGAGCAAGAACAGTAGCGGACATTGTCTAAAGCGTCTCTGACCATTCTCTGAACTTTTGGACCACCCTATGGATGGATGGTTGCCGGGACATTTCTTTCAGGGGAAGAGTGTCTTCCTCTGCTGTTTCATTTTGGCTGCCTTGTCCTTAATCAGAGTGTGTTTCTTTTTGAGGTGTTAATCTCTTTGCTTGTCCCACAAATGTTGTCATTAGCAGTGTAGGCGGTCACTGAATTCCTCTGTTCTTCAGGGTGCAACTTCCACTTCAAATTTCACTGTTATTTCTACTTGGCTTACAGAAATAAGTCAGAATGCAATTCATAAATCCAGGAAACCTTCTGAACAGTCTTACAGGCACCAAGCACCCAGCAAGAATTAAAACCTTTCTCTTTGCTGATAGCGTAGATTTATTCATTTCCTGGCTTGCAAGAGGAGAGAAATTGGAAGGAGATCCGGGGAAGCTGAGCAGAGCACAGGACAAAAGTGCTAAAGAGAATGAGGCTTTAAAAGCTTTTAGGAGCAGCTGCATTTTGAAGTTGATGAAGGAAATAGAAAAAGCTATTGACTAAGGCCAAATGCAGCCTGAAATTCTAGAAGTGATCTGCTGTAAACCCTCTCAGCATGCTAGCCATCTCTGGGTATTTAATGCTGACATGCTCTGGGGTATGTGGTGAACAGCCTAGCTGCATGATGGCTGCATGCTAAGAAAATAAGCAAGTTGTCATGTGGGTTTTTTTTGCTGTTTTGTCACTGGGGTATAGTAATAGAGGTAAAGGATGTGGCTCTGCAGTGCTGCTGAAACTGTAGATAACTGCTAGCTCTGATAGTAACTCGTTATTTCTAGGCGTAAGGGTGTGAATCAGATAGTTAAAACAATTCAGAGTTTTTTTGAAACCGGTCATAAAATCCTTCATGTAATGCTAAAACCTGCTTCCGTTGGCTGATGCTACATATGCTGGAGGCTTTTGGCTTTTTGTCATTTTTGGTATGTCAACAATATCTGAGAAGAGTTCCTGATTTTATAAATGGTCTGCAAAATATTTTCTTCTTACAGAAAGTAGCAGACAAGCGATAGTTTTCACATCCCTAGTTTTCACAGCTACATGCATCTAAGCCCAATCCATTGGTACTCTGCCTCACAATTACAAGTTCTAATGCACAGTCTACTTTCAGTATTTTGTACCCAAAATATTTTTTAAACATTCTTTTTTCTTTTAATGAATAGCAAATAACACTAAAACATATATAAATATATTAATAGATGAAATTAGTGTGGAAAAAAGAGATTTACTTCACAAGTTCTCAGTAGATTCATAGAATCACAGAATAGTTAGGGTTGCAAAGGACCTTAAGATCATCAAGTTTCAACCCCCCTGCCATGGGCAGGGACACCTCACACTAAACCATGCCACCCAAGGCTCTGTCCTCTTTCTAACCCAAGTGAATTAAACTTGTGAGAAAGAAGGAAGTACATAATAAGGCTCTCTTCGACAGGGCTTGGCAGGAAGGTATAGTGGCCTTTGAAACTTCAGGAAGTATTCTCTGATTCCTTCAAAACTGCAGTTGTGTGGTTTTTTAAAAAAGTTATGTAATACAGTTTCTGTGACATAAATAAGCTTGTTTGCTTTTTGCCTCTGAATAAATAATACATTCCCAGTCTTGCATTTCCTGTAACAAAGTGAAATGTGAATAGCAATAAAAAGTCCCAAACATTTTGATTCCTTTTTATTTTTTCTTGCTGCCTTAGTACTTACTCGATGCTCAGAGACTAATACCAACTGGAATTGAACACCTGCAGCTCTCACTTCGAGATACAGGTGGTCTGTATTTCCTAGAACTTATCCCACGTGCCATTGCCTGTTTGGAAGGACTTACTGTTCAAGCAATTTCATACTGAGCTTTTTGTTGCTGGATGTGCTTAAGGCTTTGAATATATGACAGTTTATGCCTATTCTGGGTTTTATTTCCACCCATCCCCCACCCCCGATATGTTGATTTCTCTCATCTTGGAAGTTCTTGGGATGGTTTAAAAGTATTTATATAAGATCATCTCATGTTGGAGTGTTCTGCAATGTCTTTGCAGGGAATGATTATATGCTAGCTGTCAGTTTTATCCTCTCTGCATCACCTATTGTCTCCTATCACCTGACTACTGCTCTTGCCCATGGTTCTAGATTTCTACATGAATAATTGGCATCTTTTTTCAGGGTGAGGAAATAGTGTTGTTATTCCTTGCACGTCCGTGCAAGGAATTGATTTTGCATTTGATTTTGATTCTTGGGAGAATAGTGATACCAACAGTCTCATTATTGTAAATTTGTTATTAATAGCAACAGCAGAGAATAAAAAGCATTCTGGTTAATGCTCTCTGAATCTGAATTCCATCTTAGATCTGGGTAGTCCTTTCTCATTTTCTCAGAACCATTTTCTGTTAGAGTCAGTTGAGCCAGACATTCTTTCTAACCTTTTCAGCTTCAAGAAAAAAATCAGCTAGTTTTGACATTTAAGAATACTGGCCTTTCACTGGAACCTTTGCCTGTGTATGAGCCCAAAGTATGTTATTTCAACCATGCAGTGTAAATGCAGAGCTACCATAGTAGAAGAGCAGGAACAAGGCATGTGGGCTTTGGTGCATAATTTAGATACCTGTATTATTAACAAATAAATTGTGTGATCTTGCACATATTGCTTAAGGAATAAGTTCCAACAGTTGAACTGAGCTTCAGTTCAAAAATCATCACATAAGAAATTATGGGTAAGTTATGGGGCAAAGAAAAGTGGAAAATAGTACAAATATTGAATTTCAAATTAATCATGATCAAATAAAATGTTTCCTGTGCATATCGAGGGAAGATACAGCCCTACAAGATCATCACACATCAGAAAATACGGAATGGATGTTTTGCGGGCCATGCTAGCAGATGTTGGGAGAGGGAGAGAAGGTGGGACATCCCCTTTAGATCTTCCAGCCATCCATTGCATTACTGGAGCAAGTGAAATTATCTGTGTTGCTATTTAAACAAAATAAACTACCCATAAATTACTTAACTTCTAAAACTCTGTTCAAACAATTAATGAATTCCACAGTTTCGTTTTTGAGAACTTGCTTCTTGAATGTTTATAAAATCAGATGAAAAGCCAGATAGAAGTACAGGTTCTAGCTTTGAATTTTTTTCCACATCTCTGGTGATGACCCTATTACCACGTTGCATTTGATCCTCTTTTCTCCAGTGCATACCAGAAGTAGCTCAGAAATTGTAGGAGTTATGCAGTTGTACAAGTGCTAAATGTCATTTACAAACTCTTTTGCAAGTATAGGTTTAACTAAGGGTACACTGGAACAATATTTCATAGTTAAGTTTCAGTATCTTTGGTTTTGATATCACTGAAAAGTCATCTATCAAGTTTGCCTCGCAGGGCCTTTTTCATGTGTTTTAAAACGTATTAGACCAGAATGTAAATTGGCTTTAGTTGTGTTTAACTGACTATATTTAAATCTGTTAGAATTCTTTTGAATTTTTTCACTTTCTTCTTATACTGTATCATTATGAAAAAACAAAATCTCTAGTCTGTATGTAATATGTACCATTTCTGACAAATACAGATTGTCTGTACGCAATATAGTCACATACCACATTTTCTTGCTTGCCTTTTTAAAATCGCCTTAATTATTTACAACAAGATAAATCATTTAACATTTTAAATTTTAATTATCTGCAGAAATCAGCACTTAGTATTCTATGCCAAACTTTTAAACTCTGCACAGATTCTGAATTTCTTCTAAATAGATTTCAATTAGGCTTCTTGCTTGTTTTTGCTGGGGAATAATTGGAAGTATAAAAGATCCACTTAAATCACCATCCCCTTCTCCAAAAAGGGACAAGATTACATACCCAGCAGCCTTTGAATTTTTTATATGCCTTCAGAAGTGTTCAGATATTTGTTTTAATGATTGTTAAGAATTTATTATGATGCATTAATTGTGTGCTCTGTAAGTTATTAAATAATGAGTTCAACATATTAATCTTTCATGTTATTGTTGTTAATGCTATATTTAGGAATGAAGCCTTAATTAAATTATTCCTTTAAAGATTTTTGTAAAAGAAAGCAGTATGTATATTTATCAAGGTACATATTTGATCTATGGGGAAATGATTGCAAGCAAAGTTTTGATATAGCATATGCTGAACTTGAATTAAAAAGATTTTGGTTATGTAGAGTTCAAATTACCTTTGACATATTTTTGCAGGTTAGTTACAAATTCTCAACTAAACATAGAGCTCTTCTTTATTGTGGAGCCTAACATCAGATTTTAATCATATTTTGTACCCACAGGGTTTTAGGTTTCCAACAGGCCACCTGTCTCAGACATTAAAAAATTCACAGGACAGATGGGAAGGTGAAAGTAGTTGTCCTTGGATAAAGAAATTCTTACACTGCAGGAACAGTCACAGTCAAGGCTGGCCAATATATCACACGTATACCCCTTTCTTCTACCATTGCTATATCATGATTGCAAATTTCCCTTTAGTAGTATAAGTATAGAATTCATCACTTATCCTTTTTTCAATAGGATGATTTGCAAAACCTGTCTCTTTTCCACGTGATCTATGAATCACTGAGGGATAACATGACATGCCTAGTACTTCAGTGAATATAGTGTTTCTTGTACACATACCAGAGCTCCTAGAATTCCTATGATCTTTATTAATGATGTAAGCATATGACTATTCATTTGTGCAGACCTCTGGCACTGGTTTGAGAGGTGTGATGTATTTTAATATGACAAATGTACCAAACTAAGAAAAGTGGTTATTGGAAAGAAGCGTAAAGTGTTGATGCTTCTTCCCATGTATTGTCACTGTTTCCAACAGAGATAATAGTTTTTAAATATCACTGGCCAGTACAATGTTGTGGACGAACTCTCAATATTATATAGCAAACTCTTGGCAGTGTTTTAAAATTCAAGGGGCAAATTCTGGCCTCAGGTGTATGTATCCAGTTCATTGACCTAGCTATTTAAAAACCAGCAATCAATTGGAATGATCAATTTGCTATGTTTGTGATGAAGGAGAGAGCAAGCCAAAGAGCAAACTCTTCTGTGTTTGGCTCTTGTGAAGATCCCTTTCTACTCTGGGCTCTTTCTGCTCTTCCCTGACACTAAAGAAGACAAAACATAAATGGCGGTATATACTGTTCAGCAGTTGTTGAGTGTGCACAGGTTCAATAACAAGCATTAAACCTGTGAGGTTTCATCTGACCTACATGACAGAGAGGTGCTACCATGTGGCCTGCAAAAAGGTCTGCACAAGTGCCCCGAAACTGGTACCTAGCCTGTGGCACTAAGAAAGCTGGGTTTCCCTGCCTAGTCGTTCATGGTTTTAGATAAATGTTTCAAATGTTCAAGAGAATCCAAATGCAGGGAAAAAAAAAAATAAATCCCATAGTAGCTTTTGGAGGTTGCAAGTTTATACTAGATTGCTTTACAGTCCATCTTTTGTTGTATACTAGCTACTAATTTAATCATTGACAAGGGAGGAATTGGAGTTTCCCCTGCCTGCTTTCCAAGCATATGCCCTGTTCACTAGGTAGGGAGGTTGTGTGTGTCTACATGTTCTTTCTAGCCCAATTTATGCTGATTCTTTTGTACAGAGTGCAGAAAGGATTAAGTGCCCACCCGCTCTGAAAAGGGTGATGCTGATGGTTAGTGTGGGCCCTTAGGGTTTGATCCATCAAGTAGAGGAGGACATTGAACCTGCTATATCAATTCTTCATGACTATTCTAACCAGTAAGCCTCTGCATGAACAGAAGCACATGTTCTCTTCTAGCATCTGGTTTTGAATAAAGTCATAACTGCAGTGGCATTTTGTACAAAGCCTAGTCACAGAGATTGTGATTTAAGATGGATCTGAGGACACATCAGAGCAGGGTATGTTACTGAGATAGGTGTCAGGTGGCTGCATAATGGTTGTTCCCTTATCTTGCTTGGACAAGAGTGAGGATATTTCTGGCGTAACCAGAAACAGAATGGTAAAGGCCTGTGGGAACTGAACAGTCTCCGTTGTTCAGAAGCTCTCAAGATTTTCATGGAGCTGAAGGAATGCAATTCTGATTCTAGGTGCCTTCCAAATTACCAGCTTTTTATGCATCAATCCTGTGGCACATATTAGTACTTGCAAAGAGTATTACATGGAAAATCCATGTAAACCAGATAACAGACATGTAGGTAGTTTTGCTTGTTGCAGTAATGATGTGTCTTTGTCTAGGTCTTTTGTAGAGATATGGATCCTCTTGAAAATGCTTTGATCTCTAATTGTATCTAAAAAATAGGATTGGAAAGGACTTGAGGTTGGAGAAAACAAGACAACAAAGGGTATGTACTTCTGAGGACAGATCTTTGTTATCAGAAGCAATCATAATCTTACAAACTTGCTTGGCTCCTTCTTCAAATTGTGGATAATGCTTGACTTCAGCTCCATTGATGTCTGTCCCAAACTGTTACACTGTTGGTAGAAAAGAGAACAGTAAACCCAACACAGGAAGATGGATGGCAAAGCACTAGTCCTCTTTATGAATATGAGTTTCCTTTATAGTCTCTGGGGTGGCAGTTACTGTGTTTGTGATTCATCTGGCTCATGAACAGCCTTCATTTATTCATTGTTTGCCTATCAATTTTCCTGAAAGTTGGGGTTTGTTTTGGTGGCAGGTTTTTTTGGCTTGTTTTTTTTTTTGTGTCTGTATGTGTGTGTGTGTGTGTGGTTTGGTTTTTGTTTGTTCGTTTGTTTGTGTTTGGTTTTTTTTATTTTTTAATTTTTCTCAGAAACTTGAGTGCATTAAATCTTCCATGACCAGGGCTCACCGAGAGCTATCCTGTGCTCTGAAATCTTAAAGAAAGTCTATTTTGACAAATAATTTCAACTGTATGGACTACAATATATGTGTTTGTTCTTGTAGGGTTGTGTATTTGCATAGAATGTAATCTTTTATTTCTCTTTTTCTCTCTTTCCTTCTCTTCCTTCCATTCTGTTCCCCCCACTGCTCCGTCTTTGTACTTAATAAATACATTTGTTTAGAAATGAGGATGTGAAAGACAAGCATGCCTAATATTGAAGGACAGTATGCTTGTGCCTAATACATTACAGCAATTGTTCAAGAATAATTCATCTTACGTGAAGATTACTCCTGTAGGGCTGCCAAGGTCACAGGGACTTTAGATTATCAGCTGCATAAATGCTGCTTGTGTGTTTTAAAGAGGTAGCCTTAACATTTCGTTTGCAGTTCTTTGAAACAATTTTATTTATTTATTTTCCTATATAAACGTCAAATTTTTTTTTTTCTTTCTTTTTTTTTCTTCCTTATTTGTGTTATTCATATTGTGTGGTAAAATTACTTCTAGACTACTTCCATTCCACTCTAGAACATCGGTTCCCAAATGTGGAGTGCTGACCCCAGAGGTGGGTTGTGAATGAAACCCTTGCTGCTTTACAGTTTATAGGTGTTCTACAAGGTATATGTCAATCAATCTTGTACAGGAAATGTGAGACGTGAGGGAGGGTGTGAGCCTACCAGAACTGCAGGAGCACTCCTCTAATTCAGTGTTCTTAAAAGAAGCCGCTTTCATACATTTAAAGTAGAGGAGCCATAAGTCTTAAGATTCAGGCATTTCAGAGGCATGACAGAAGTTTAAACCAGAAATAGGAGAAGTTTTGTCACACTGTGCCCTGCACCTCTCTTAGTGAAGGCAGTGTCGCTAAAGATAAAGGGCAAGACCTTTGTTTTTCGTAAATCTAGGAGCCTATTTACAGCTAAGTAATCTACAGCAGTTGAAAACTGGCCTATAAACCCTTTAAATATATTCACTTTTCCTTCCTTTGAGGCTGTTTCTTTTCCCTGGAATGCCTAGTATCTGTGTATTTTTGTAATGAGCTTTGTGTCTAGCAGCAAAATTAATTTCATTTGCCTTGTTTTAGAAAACAAATTTGCTGTGGACTGCCTGTGACCCACTGGTCTTGTTGGTCTCTGCTAGACTGCAAGCAGTTGTAGACTGCTTGATCGTATTAAAAGAGGGTTTGCAAACTAATTTAAATATTTTACACTGCTACTTATACGGATAATAAAGCTGTAGTTTTAACAGGGATTTATGTGATTGTGAACTGGGAGTGAGATGGCCTGCAGCATAATATTCTAAGAGGGAGAATTTCTGTACAAGGCTGTCAGCTAGAATGTTAGTTTAGAGCTAGAACATGTTTTGGAAACCCTTGCTAGCATTAAATTAAAAAAAATTAGTGTGAACATCTACATTTTCTATACATCTCTACATAACTACTGTGGCTACTATGACTGTCTTATCAGTATAATTCTGTCAGTGAGGAGTTTGTACATTACGTTTGTGAATGAATTAATAAAACGATGCCATTTTTCTGGAGGTTTGTACCTGTCTGATCAAAATCTGTATGTGTTCATTCTTTACAAAACTGAAATGGAGAATAAGTATTTGATGAACTCCTGACATGGTTACATTACTGCATAGGCTGCTTGCATTATCTTGCACAGAGAAGGAGAGCACTGAGTTCTTAACATCATCACCAAAAAGAACACAGACCTCTGATATAGTTACTGTTGACAAAGAAAGAGACTGGCCCCATGACACTAGCAGGAAATCATGAAAGCATCTCAACTCATGAACAACTTGCACTTAAAAAAAATGTGTAGAATTAGTTTGGTTAGAAAACCTTTGCACTGTTCATTTATTATTTAATCTTATTTTACTTTGTACAGACAAGCTATCTGGCCTAGTGTGAGGCTTCACACAGCCAATTACTTCAAGGTGTTTAGTTCATATATTATTTAAAGCATAAATCTTGTACAGGTTGTCCATTGATGACCCTGTGAGGAGTCTATAGTAAATGCCTTTCATCATTGCTGGCTGACTCAAGCACACAGACCTACCTGCTGAGCTAAATAGGCCAGGAGAACTGGTGGATTTGTAAGATACTGGATTTAATAGCCTTTTTCTATATGCTTAAGTGATGGAAGTTAGTACATAATAGTTGAAGCCCAGTGTTAGGATTTAAGAAGAAATTAAATTTTATATAGTGTTGCAAATTGTACTTGGTTCTGCTAATTGAAAACAGGGCACAGTTAATTTTGTATGCTTCATACTTTAAAATGTGTTTTTAAAGCAATCGTATTCAATCATGTATTTAAATAAAATGCTGCCATAGGAAGCTACTTAATGTGTTTAATAGAATATTCACAGAAATTCCCTTTTTAAGAAATAAGTGCTGTGGTTATGTTTGTTCTCTCCCTCCTTCCTCAAATCATTCCTCTCAGGCTGTTTTTCAAGTCTAGCGCAGTGATACCAGCAAGGTGCTCTCTGAATGGCTTGGAAAGAAGCTTGCTCAAGTAATACACCAATTGCATCTGATGGGTTTATGTGTCATTAGCAGTGTCTGTCCCACACTGAATGTGCCAGGTATTTAACTGGGGACTGGTATTAATTTCAGAGCTAATGCTAAGCCGTTCCACATCAATGCTTAAAGCAGGTGGTTTGAATTGACAGTGTAAAGGGAAAAAAAAAAAGTGAGAGAAAATTACCATTGTACTAGAATTTCTTTGATTGAATTGACTGATTATACTGTCAAAAGAGCATTGGGAAATGGGCAGTGGTTATGAGGAGCAAAGAAATGACAGGATTCTTTTAGAAAGAGGTTCTCTGATTTTACGCAGTCAAATAATTCAAAACAGTAAGTTTTGATGTTAAAGGTTTTAATCTAGCACTTAAGTCTGTGTGTTCTGCAATTTATGACTTTAAAAGCTAGTATCCTGTATAAACTGATCCTGTAATTTTCTTATTCCCTACTGTCTCTTTTCAATGCTCATCAGGTGATTCAGTGTGTGTGTCAACACACGTGATTCAACACAGTGATCCCACCTTCCCATACTAGCTTTGGTTTTGAGTTTAAAAACCACCTCTCAAAGCCAACAGCACTGTTGGGTTTGAAAAACAAGTTG
The DNA here is from genome assembly GCA_026283785.1 of Coracopsis vasa. Classification (NCBI taxonomy): domain Eukaryota; kingdom Metazoa; phylum Chordata; class Aves; order Psittaciformes; family Psittacidae; genus Coracopsis; species Coracopsis vasa. Next base: position 11,106 of record JANHGB010042512.1, read on the forward strand.
TGTAAGATACCTGGAGAATGTGGATATAATGGTGTGCACAGTGGTTTATGGTATTGCAAAGTTGTCAAATATATAAATAATATCTTAAGTGAATCTTTTTAACTGCATTAATACCTAATTTCACTCACAATTGAATTATTCTCTTAACACTTGATTTCAATGGAACAAGATCAGACATGAATCAGAGAAATAGTCTGAATGGGGTTTTTTTAGTAATGTAAATGAAATTGTTCAGTAATGCCCAATTATCCTGTTAATTTTAAGTTATTAACTATGCCCTGTGATAGCACTAGGATTTTTTTTCTTGAAGTTCATGTTTGATGGGACAGATTTTTTTTTTCTTGATTGTGTAATCCCACTGATTTCACCTTGTGGAATTTGGAACTTATCATCTGCTCCAGTAATGGGTTGTGTACCTCTTTGCTGGTAGCACTAGTGACCAGGAAAATTTTCTCTCTACATAGGCTCCAAAATCGGGTGATAACCAAAGCAGCTTCAAAAAGCCCTCCAATCTGTCCTTGCATGGGTGGCATAGAATTTCATGAACATAAATAAAGAAAATATTGCCCGGTTCCCTCTGATATTACGGAGTTGACATAATATTTTTTTTCTTCTAGTTTGTCTAAAAAGAAAATTGGGTTGTGAAGAAGAACTAAATAGAAATGCAAGTTGATTTCTCTATCAGGCAGATCTTATGAATCAATCCAGAGACTTATTAACCTTTTGGTTTTGGAAATCATGACAGTTAACCTTATTAGTGAAATTGTGTTCAACGTGTGAAAAAAGGACATCCTATAGACTGCCAGAATGGATACTCTGTCTTATTTTTTGTACCAAGATGTGTATATTTTCCTTTGTGAGCTTTGTGGTTTATATAATTGGGGTACAGTTGACAGATAGGCTATAATGGAAGCTGGGAGGTGGGGAAGTGGAGGGCAGCCTGCTAGTCTCTTTAGTCATAGGACAGAATGTTATATATCATCTGATACCTATATGATTATATACTATACATAAATATAATTGCATTCATATGTAATAGGTAAATATAATGCTAGTAGGAAGTTGAATTCTGCAAAGAAAAGAAAAATTCTCTATTTGAAAGCGTATTATAACATATATGGTTTTGATGCACCATGTATAATGTTGAAGGCTATGGCTACATTGTAGTTACTCCAAAATGCCTTTGTGAACCAGAAGAAAACTACATTCAATAGGATTTCTATGGTGACTACAGAATATTTGTTCCATTGCTTCCAGAGAAGGCATCTGTAGCTTGTAGTATCTTTAGGGCTAATACATGGAGCTATGCAGTTCTATTTGCCTTTGAACTGTGGCGCTGAAAGCCAAATGCAACATAAATACAACAGGCAATATATTTTATAATCTGCAGACTTTATCAGACCATTTATAGTTTGGCAAATGTAGCAGTTGAATCTGGAAAAAATATAGTATCTTTAAATTGTTTTCTTATGTCAATCAAATGGTACAATCGTTTCTTCTCTTTACATTTGAAAGAAACCCAATCCTCACTTTTTTAGGCTTTTATTAGTTGTAAATGTTAATGTTACAAGGGGAAAAGTATTTTGTTTAGACCACATTTATCTAGGAGGTGTGTTTGCTTTAAGGAGATGCTCAGGCTCCTTATCAATTTGAAAGGGAAAAATAGTACATAAGAATGACTAGCCTTACTGCTGGATTCATAAATTTAACTTCCCTTTGTGTATGGAATGGAGAGATATATCTTGCTATTTCATAGCTGACAGCATGAATGGTGTAGATCGTCATATATATATAATGTGAGGGGAAAAAAGTTAATACTATGTAGCATGTAAAACAAAAATAAAATTGCCAGTGCATTGTATACAAAGAAAAGAGGTTAAATTGATTTCTATTCATTGCTCTGAACATACTGCTAGGTGAAGATTAAGGAACAATTCTTCTTTTACTGACTGTCACTCTCCTTACCTAGGATTAGGTTTTGGCATAACTTAAATTGAAGATCTCAATAAGTTTTATTTGGCTGTCAGTTTCATTTGATGTGAGCTGATGAAATTTAAGTCCAGTTCTACAAAACAAAAATCAGTAATGTGTATTAAGCTTTGTTGAAAAATTTACTCATGACTTCATTCTTTTCCTCAAAAAACTTCTTATATGTCATTATTTATCTAACACACACACTTGCTTCCTATTCCTGCTCTCCGTCTTTAAATTTAAACTTCATTTCTGCATGTCATGGTTTCTTATTCCAGCTCATGGTGTTACAAGTAGGGAGTGCTCTAGAGCAGGGAAAGGTGAGTTGCATCTACCCAGAAGTGGTAGGGTGTTAACATTTGTGGAGTGAAAAGTAGAAACATTTCACAAGAGAAAAATAATTGCAAACAAATGGAAACTTTTTAACTTGGATAATGAGTGAGGTGCAGCTCTATGTGGTGGGTGTGCGAAGTAAGTTAAAATTAGAAAGTAGGAGGAATTTTCTCTTTTTTTCTGAAGACAGAAATGGAACCCTGTCAACAATGTTTCAGGCATTTTGAAACCTTTCCTTAAATCTGCCCTGTCTCAAATTTCATTCTGTAAATTTGTTTGCTAATTGCAGAATGATAAAAAGCTCTGCTGATTTTTCTTTTTACCTACCTCTATAACATCAGTTGAAAGCCATGCTCATAGCAAATTAGAAATGACATACAGAACATAGTTTACTTTGGAAAGATTGGAAACTTTGTTTTTCAGTATTTTGGGAGTTCTGTAGCCCCCTGGTGGAATGTAAGGAGAATCTACAAGTAAAGTATTTGGTAATCAGTTATTACTCAATCGTGTTTTACCAGATAGCTGAATAATAGATTGTTTCCCTAGTTGTTTATGCAGGAGTGGTGAAATCAGCCATAAAGCCCGAGTTTCCAAGCATTGCTTGAAAAGTCTAAATTATCTTTAAAAAAAGAAGAAAAAGTTTTCTATCTTCCAACAGTGCAGGACACAAGAGCTAAGAAGTCTTAAATAACTTCACTGGTTGGGGAGAGACTGCTTCATGAGAAAGGGAACAAGAATTTTCCATGTTCTGACCAGAAACAGACAGCTTTTCTGATCAGTCTGTGTCCCTGAAAGATCTTTTCTTTGGCTCTATTGAGAACAGCTGTTGCACTTGGTCAGGAATTGATACCTAGTTAAGACAACGAATTTTTTAAATTTTTCTTTTTTCTTTTTTTTTTTTTTTTTTTTGTCTGCCAGAGAGAGTGAGTTGAAAGCAAAATGTGGAAGCCAGTTTCCTTGTAGCTAGTATAGCAAAGGTGGAAGAAGAGCAGCACAGCAACAGCAGGCTTTTCTGGGGTGGGGCTAGAGGAACAGCAATAGCAGAGGTTCTGCAAGAAGTGGTAGGGCATTAGCAACTTATTTTTCAAGTTACATAGCCTCATGTAATAGGGTTTAGAGAAGACACTGGGGTATGACTCCTATTGATGTACAAGGAAGGGGTCATGTCAGAGCAAATAGAAAGGCAAAGGAAAACAAGGTCATGATAGGAAAGAATAAAAGTTTGGAGTTTAGGGAGTGGAGATACCTGCTGAATACCTGTGTAAGGATGAAGGGAAGGTAAAAGTAGTTGTTTCTGCTGGAAAGAAGCAAGGGATTCCTCTTGGGCTGGGCCCTGAACTCTGATCTTACAATACCTGTGTTTGGAAAGAAGGTAAAAGTGGGTGCTTTTTGGGGAATGGGGGTTTAAAAGTGGGATTTGAAAGGTACTCTACTGTAGCTGGTAGAAGAAAAAAAAAACACAAAACAATGGCAAATCTGAAATGTCTAAGAACTGGCAGTAGGAATTGCGTACACAATCTCAAATTCTACAGCATGGGAGCTGGCAGTGGCCAGGAATATAAATGGCAATTCTAAGTACTCCAACCCTTTCTCATTGTGGACCTGGCAAATTTTAATAGTTCTAGTGCTTAGCTGATACCAATTTTCATGATGAGTCTACAGACATATAGTATGTTTACCAGTGTTCTTGGTCTCTTAAATTAGTCATATTTGTTAGAAATTAGAAGCAAATTCTGTGCTGTGGCAGGAAGACAGGCAAACTTCAACTGGAAGGATGGTAGACCAGCACTACACAGCAGGGTTTTCTCCATTTCTCTACTACCAGTTCAGTTTCTGAAAGAGTCTAATATGTTTCTTGTAAAATGAATCTACTCAAAAGAGTTTCAGAACAGCGTAAAGGTCTTGAAGTAGTTGACAGGATTTTTTGTGTGAACATTAGCTGCGCGGCTGTGTGACTGCATTCCCAGTCTAGTTAAGATAAAACAATCACAACTGGGATGTCAGTGAAATTGCAAATAAAACACAGCCATTTAAATTGAAGCCTATCCTGATATTGCCATGTGGGCAATGGGTTAATGCATTTTTGGAAATGCTCCGTTCTGGTATTCGAGGACATGTGCAAAATATATACTCGTTGAATTTCCAGATGCTACAGATGTCGCTGAGATGTCTTGCTGTATTTGTTTGATTGTTTGAACTACACACTGCTTTTGCTTAAAAGAATAATGGTTTGTGTCTACTCTCCCTGGCTCACCAACACTCTCCACCTCCTGCAGGACATTCTTTTGCTTTTATTCCTTTCTGCACAAACCAGGTTCTAAGATCTGCCAGCAGAACTTCGTATCTTAAAGCCATGAAGATGCTTCTTCTTTTGCAGAACTTCAAGATTCAGTCCTTTGTTAGCTTTCTCAGAAAGAAGTTTAATTGCTCCCAAGCCAGGATGCTTTATGCCAGGTTTCAGCCTGTAGCCACTTCTTACTGCCAAGTTCTGAACCCCTGAAAGTAAGGGCTTATAGAACTGCTGACACAACCTTAACTATAATAATGCGAATGACACTGCCATAACACTAATGATAAATGGCATACATTTTAAAACATTTAAAATGATCATAGCCTTGAAGTCAAACACATCTGGGAAATATTAATGGTATATGAACTGCCCTGTGTGGATCTGAATTATGAACGGCACAGAGATGGAAAGAGATAAATTGTATAATAAATCACTTATTCTATTGTTTACTTTTAAAAAACCATATATACTTTCTGTTTATGCAGCATGTCAGCCATTTGAAAAAAGATAAATAGTTCTAAATTCATATTTATTCCAAAGAATAAATATTTAGCACAATGTGGTGTCACACTGACTTCAGAGAAATAATTACAGTATATGGTTTTATCAACAGTGATGCTCAGAGACCATTGAGTTTGTATATATTTAGTATGGTTTTATCCTCTGATCAGTTTGTTCTTTATCATTTCAAGAATTTATAGAAGTTAGGTGTTTTTCATCCCTCCTTTCTAATTTGGCAGAAATGGCATATGCAGTATTGTCTCTGATGGTTCTAAATGGATAGTTGAAGAAAGTGTTTCACGGTGTTTCATCATTTACTGTATTATAGCATTCTAATTCTCAAAATCTGTGCAATGGTTATAGATTTTATTTTTTCCAAATATCACTTTGCCAAACTGATTAAGCACAAGGGTTTCAGGGAGCCTTCCTAATATCTATAAGAATGTTGGCTCCATGAGAATAAGTCAGATGGACTTATTATAAAATGCTTCACTGAGTACTGAAATAATAATAATTTCTGAGTAAAATTCAGATGTTTACCTGAAGCAAGAGAATTTTTCAAGAGGCTGTGTATGGGCCAAAAGCCCCACACAATCAACTTGGACCCATCATAAGAAAGCTACAAACATCTCTCCCATGCTGCTGATGCATGGATCAGATTGTGGTCCACCAATTCTTATTGAAGAGATTCCAGTCTCTTCCTTACTGAAGAAAACTGATTCTTCTCCATTTTCCCACACCCCCTCCCTTGATCCTTCTTCACTCTTTCCTCATGATTGTTGACTCTATTTAGGCCTTCAAGAAGGCTCTCATCTCCTTGCTTCAGGTGTTGAGGAGCACAGCCCAGAAGCTTTCCTTACTAGGACAGATTTAAAGGTGACATGCAACCCAAAATCTTTCAAGAATCATTTTTTGACAGCTATAACAATTGTATATATGGAGGAGTAACACTGTAGAGGCAGTGAACATTGAGCACTGACCAGGATTTTAATGCGTTCAACACAATAACTGCTTTTTCCTGCTTGAAGAAAAAAAAAAAAAAAAGAATTTTACTTTTGGTGTTTATTTTTGACTTTCGTCTACTTCTGATGTCATTTATCCTGTTGTCTTCAGCCCAGGCACTTTTTGGTCTTTGGCTTCTTCAGGTGCTTCTCTCAGAACTAATGTTTTTTCCTCTTGTCTTTCCTGTCCTATTTTTATTTTCAGTTGGTCGGCAATGTTTAATATTTCCCCTGCTGACAACTTAGATCTAGAAATTCTGTTTCCAGCGTATCATTCATAAATCTGCTATATTGAAGAGCTAGGCAGGCTCCCCCACTTTGTTTCCTGCTCTCTTTAGAAAATGTTTAATTTCCTATGGACAATGATATTTTTTAGTCACCATTTTTCGTACAGTCTTAAAACAATAACAGAATGGTAGGAAATTTAAGAAGAAACAAAGCTAATAAATATCATATCTATGTATTGAAAAAATACTATACTGATATATGCTTTTGTTTGTTTTTCCCTACCTTTTTTTTCTTTAAGGTTGTTTTTTTAAAAAGTAGTAAAATACAGGGCATGAATTTCTGCTTCTCTGCATTTACTGTACTGGATAGTGTAAGGAAAAATATTTTCCTTTCACAAGAAGTATAATCTGGAGGTAATGTTTTCTTCTCAAATTAAAATTGAAGGAAACTTTTGCTTCAGTACAGAAAAGGCACAGAAAGATTCCACAGAAAGATGCTAATAAAATCATCCCACAGTTCCCAAATTATTTGTTATATTAAAACTCATTAATCTTAGACTTCCAATTTTATGCTAAATATAAATAGTAATCAATGTTGCTTCTTATACGCTTTAGCACATAACAAAGAAGGAAAGTGAGCATTCAGAATCTTCAGAAAAGCAAAAAATTATGAAAAAAATATTTTGAAAGGTTTTATCAATTAAAAGAGTATTTTTTTATGAATTAGATGTTTATATCTAAATGCCAGGTTCTGTGAAATGCAGTGTAGCATAAATAACAAAATAGCCCTGTTTAATCACACACTGTGACTTAAAAGAACTAAATCCTTAATGTCCAAGTTTTCAAATAAAAGTAGCAAGATCAGCAGTTCTGAAAGATGGAATATGTCCCAAGATATTCTCTACATGAGAAAGGGAAAAGGACTTTTTTTTTTTTTTTTTTTTTTTGTACTGTTGCTGGCAGTTATATACAATCTGAAGGTTATTTAAATTTTATCTCTTAAAATATTTGTGGTTTAGATTGATTTTATGCATATTTCCAAATCTTATTGCAATCCGTTTGAGACATTAATTTGGAGATTGTTCATAGCATTCTAAGTTCTTCGGTTTCTTTTCCATTTTGGGGATTTTTTACCTGATTATTCTTTTCTTAATTTCTTTCGAAAATCCCTGCCAAAATAAGAGTTTGAGTCTCTTGAGGAGATTTGCAAACATGTTCATACTTTGAATTACGCTGGTTGTAATACTTAAAGGCACTGAAATAATGGTGATCCAGGTTCTCTATGATTTCATTTATGTTCCAAACAGATTACTGTAAACTGCCAAGACACTATGTGTCTGAAATGTACTGTTCCTGCCCAGGATCCCAGTAAGTCCCTGAGTACATTTATTAATTAAGGGATATATATCAAAGCCAGAAGTATGTTGACGTGATTCACAATATCCCTTAAGATGGTGTCCTCTATTTTATTATACTGTTCACTGTATTTTTGTATAAAATGGAAGTTAATATGGGCTGTGGTCCAGAAAAGCACTTTAGACATGTACATAATGTTAAACATAAATAGTTTCATTGACCTCAGTGACACTGCTCATTAGCTTATAATTATTTATATATTTATTTCTTTATTTAAACATCCGATGGAATAAAGCCCACAGGCAATTTGTACCCTAAAGGGAGCCAGAATGGAAGGGAGAAACCTGCAAATCTAATTTCTTTTTCGTTGCATTATAACTGCTACTTATAACCCAACATTATGCTTGACATTTATTGTAGTGAATGGACAGGAACTACTGCTTGGTACTTAGAGTGTGTTAAAAAAGACCAAATTCTATTTTTTATTTAAGAAACATTAATATAGAACTAATCTGTACAGTGTTATATGACCCAGAGCTTTTGCTTTCTGGAACTCTTAAAACCTTCAAGAGAACTTTTTCTTCTAAGTAAACATAAAAAAAAAGCACTATGATTAGTTGTGTCCTAAAGCTTACAGTTGCTCAAGCTGTAACATTCAAAAGATTAGGCCATCAGTATCATTTTGAGCTGAATTTGCAGAGGCTCTAATCATTATTTTCTAAAATTCTGGTTGTGATTTGGGGGGTAAGGGCGAGATAGACATACATAGGTGTCACAAAGCTCCGTAGCCCCTATGTGTGCATATTGTTTCTTTCCTGGTTTAATATATGCAGCTGATAGAGATGATGTCCCCTAAACCCAACAGTGGACTTTATTCAAAGAATACAGAAATGAGTGCAAAAGCTTCTGTTGACTGTAATCTTTAAATTCTTAGCATAAATCAGACTAGCACTGATTGATGTAAACACGTTTTGACATGTAAAGATTTTATGATCTTAGTACCTGGGAGTGATAGAATTGGCCATGGGCAGGTGGTGTTGCCATTCTAAGTTTTTACTTTCTCCATTTGAATTGCTTTATAATTCACTCATGTATACTGTGTGCGTAGTCATTTTTTAAATGACATGCAGCAAGCAAGCAAGCATCCACAGTGATCCCTAAGGCTTCTCGCCTAAATGAAATAATCCAGTGTAGGATTTTTCTTTCTAAATTGCAAGCAAAGAAACCTGTTACATGTATATGTGTAGGAAAGAGTGTATGTGTGTGGGAATACACAGGCACACACGCTTATTTTGCCAGTAACCTGCTGCGTAAAGAAAAAAATATTTCCTAGCCACTTGTCACAGGCTACTTGTACTCTGCCGTTACAGGTGTGACTGTAGCGTCTGTAGGCATACCCAGTCTAGCTTCAACCATAAGCAGTCAGGCTGTAGGAACATGGATTTCAGTGCATGCTAAGTGCTCAAATATGCAAATAGCCTGCTGGCTGTCTCTCTGCAGCGCGCTCTGGGACTGGTAATATGCAGCTTTGCCATCATTCGTACCACAGCTAGCTATGGTCTGCCTGCACTCACACATTCACACCTCTTCTTACCACAGAGACAAAGCCCAGGTGGATTATTTGGAAGACAGTGTCTTGTTGCAATTTTCTGTAAATGTTAAAATGGTCATTTTGTAATGCTTTTGTGAAGGAAAGAAGCCACATGACTGTATTGTGGACTCTAATACAGTTTCAGTGTAGCCTCTAACATTGGGTAGAGTGCAGGAGGCAAATGGATTAATTGAATATGGGTCAAAGAACTGTATCCAAAGAGTCTACCTGTGCTCCTGCTTCTGTCATTTCTGATGCCTGAAAAGCTGTTGCCTCCACATGTTCTGCTTCAGATGCCAATGCATGCTCTAGGGAGAAGGACATACTTTGCATCTATGCATATCAAGATGAGAATAATCAATCAGTTTTAATCCCACCCAAATAAAAAGTGTTTGGAAGACTGAAGTTTCAGTTCTTTTGCAGGTGAGTTATTTTGTATTAACTATTTTCTGAGCATCCCTGCCTTAAAAAATAAAGAATCAAAGATAGAATAAGATCCTGTATTTTTCACAGTCCTGTGATAATGGAAATAGGATATGGTATAATTCAATAAAATCAGATTTTCTCTGTTTAGTTAGAATCTATTTCACTGAAATAGTTCAGAATCAAAGACCTGCCTTCTCATTAAAGAGGGAGAAAAACAAGCCTTTTTGTACTAAAAGTGTGAATAGTAAAGAATCTGACCATGTAATTCTTTATAGGAATAGTGAAATACACTCTCTAGATCCAAATGTTTAAACTTCAGCAGTTCTTATGCAGATTAGGTAACTGTTTGCCTAACTGCCAGCTGTGAGTTCAACTGCCAAAAATGTGGATTTGCAGGTGAATAGAAATGCACATTTTAGTAATGGTGGCAACTGCACCAAATTGAGATTATAAATTGCTGAATGTTTTTTAAAAAGTCACATTGCTAAAGTATATTGCACACATTTCTTCTACCTTTTTGTATTGCATCAAGCTATGGTTTCACACACATTCTTTGAAAATCTGTAGAAGTGAATGGTTCTAGGAACTGCAAAGCTCACTTGAAAACTTCAATTTTTCAGATAACAAAATTTTACCTATGCGTAGCTTGTAGTATCCTAAATTAGTGTTTGATATTGTTCTCTGACCATTGATACTGACTTTGTGATCATTTTACTAAATCATCCTTTTGTATTTGAAGGAAAAAGTTTTACTTTGAAATGAAAAAACAGCAGTGGAATGATATCAGATGTTTGGCTGAACACACTTTAAGCAACCAAAAATTTGCTGGTGTATTCCCTCCTAGAATAACTCTATTTTTTAAAAGGGGGGGAAGGGGATGGGGGCAGAATTAAAATCGAAGCCCTTGTTAGTACCTGTATGGCACCAAAGCTGGAACTGAAATGGAAGAGTACCAGAATAAAGGTCTAATAATTTATTCTATTTAGGGAACAAACGTAATGCATTTATTTATTTATTTATTTATTTATTTTTACCCAATGTGGGCTCAGCTGATTTCATGAAGTGTGGGGGCAGGGGGGAAAAAGGACCCTAGTAAAGATCTAATGGTATAACTATTCTAATTGTTAAAGCATATCGACATTTATGTTCACATACTAGGGTTCTGGGGGTGGGAGGCCTTGGTTTGGGTTTTTCGTGAAGCGCTGATTTGGGAATGTCTATAAAATAATTCAAAGAACATATGTAAAATGTGATCGAGGATCCGTGTTAGAATTCAGGTTGAACTGAACATGGAAACATTCTTTCTCTTTTCTTTTTAGCCTATTCTTAATTTTTCATTCAAGTAATGAGAAATTGAGCTTTGAAAAAGACTGCAGATTCTTTCAGTTTTTGTCTTAGAGTCTCTAGTCTTTCACATGTTTTGTAAGTCGTCTTTTGCCATTTTGTATTATCTCTAATTAAGTAACATTTTCAGTACAATGTATTTTGAATATTCTGTACATTCTCAGTTTTTCAAGAAATAAGCTTATACGTTGTGATACATAAAACAAAAGCAGAAAAGACACAAGAATGCAGCTGTTTATTACTAGCTGATGAAGAATTAAATAACTTTTTTTGGACCATCTGCAAAGCTTACTCATGTGGCCTCTGCTTTTTACTGTCGTAAAATGTAGCTTTTGAATTAGTGGCGAATTGGAGCTCTGAAATTATCACTACTAATCACATATTGTGAAAGAATGGAAAATATACTATTCACAGAATCACTAACTATTGCTTGATTTTATGGTTACTGTATTCACTTTCTATGACAGTGGCATATTCTGACATATGTTATCTGTTGCCTTATCTCTTCTTAATTTCAAGTGCTAGTAATGGTATGACCCTAATCCAAGGTTAGGAGGTGAGAAGGATTAATCTAAATGGAGTCACAAGGTTTTCTCCTCTTCCTTCACTATGGACTTATAGCAGACAGCCCTTGGCAGAGTAAGGGAGAGTCATGAGAATCACAAAGCCTTTTGAAGCAGTAGCAGATTGGAACAGGGATGTGTATCTGGCTTTTTGTTCTGAGTGCTACTGTTCTCTAGCTGAGAAACAAATTATAGGGAGCTATGGTTAAATTTTGTGTCTCTGTGGGATCACAGAACGGTTTGGTTTGGAAGGGACTTTCAAAGATCATCTAGTCCATCCCCCTGGATAGCAGTAAAGGAGCAAAAGCATTTGTCTGATTATGCAGCAGCCCAGCTTCAAAGGTCAATTCAGTATCTCAGGACTGTGGGACTCAATTCACCTGTGAAACACATAGGAGGGAGTGAAGAGCATGGGGGAAACCTCTGTTGGTGCTCTCCCAATTTGGTGTTGTTTAGGAACTTCCTGAGGATGCACTTCATGCTATCATCCAGGTCATTAAAAGAAACATTTATTAGTATTTGCTCCTGTATTCATCTCTGAAAGGACACCAGTAGTAAATCAGTTGCCAGTTGGACTTTGTACCACTGATCATAGCTTATTGGGCCTGCTGGTTCAGATAGTCTCCCACCCACCTTATTGTGCACTTATCCAGTCTGATTGGGACACTATGTTGAAAATGTTTGTAAAGTAAAGGTAAGCAATATCGCTGCCCTCCCTTTATGCATCTCATCTCATAAAGGCAGTTAAGTTGGTCAGGCATTACTTGCCTTTGTTAAGCTGTCCTTGCTGTTCCTAGTCACCTCTAGTCTTTCATGTGCTTTGAAGTAGCTTTGGGAAGGATTTACTCCATAGCTTTATTGATAAATAGAGGGGCTGCAATTGTGAAGCTTCCTCCTACTTCCTTTTCTTGATCAGGTGGTCTGCAGCAGATGCCTACTATGACATCACCCATGTTGCTTTGTCCTCTGGTCCATACTGTAAGCTCTCAGCTGAATTGCTTCCATTGTCCTCTTTTTCCCCTGTTACCTCTCAGCTTCCCTCCTTGTGGTTCCTGAGCATGGAGGGCTGGAGCACGCCAGGCTGCTCAAACTGGGCAGCAGTCAAATGGAGCAAAGGTGTGGAGGGCAAAAGGAGGAGACATGCTCTTGATGAGAGTGCATCTTTTCTAAAATCTCCTAATTTATGTTCTCTCCCAACTGACCTTAATCTTCACCATTTGCTGCCAAAGATAGTCAATCCCTTCCCATGAGACTGTTCCCCTTTACCCTATGTGCAGATCTTAGAGCCAAAAGGCCAGATATGCCCCCCTCATTATCCAAAGCCCAGGTGGGAATTTGAGAGCAGGAAAGCAGGGCATATCTGCAAAAATGCCCAAATGTGTGTAACTCTAGCTTTACAGGAACCCAAAACAGGAGGGAGCAGAGCCACATCTGTTTGTATGAAGCACTCTACAAAAATCTAGATGCTGTCTTTGAAAGCAGTATCTCTGGGAGCAGTGCACCTCCCCACCCAGACTGAAGATTGCAGGTCACACCAGAGCTGACTGAGAGGGGAAAGTGAAGGAAGAGGATGGGATCTATTCCAGGGAGCTGAAATCGGTCGAGAGAGTTATCCAGTGCTCTTGGAAAAGCATTCTGACCGCAGCCAGCTACCCTGACAATGAACATTTGTAATGAGGAATACATCTTGCACAGAATGCAATTGTTTTGAGGGAAAGGGAGTAAAAGGCACCAAAAAGAGGGTAGTGAAGAGTATTACTTGTCCGCTGAGTGAACTTATGTCTCCTGAGGGTTGGAGTACTTGGTGATCCATAGAAAGGGATTCTTCTATTATGTGTGAGGGCTGCTAAACATATAGAAGAGGTGCTTGACAGCAGCCTGATATGTAACTCTGAGAGAAGGAAGAGTTCTATGTATGTAGTTA
>JANHGB010042513.1:1706-12298 GCA_026283785.1 Coracopsis vasa
CAAATTTGAGTGATTTTTGTGGCAATTAAGAGTAACAATTAGCATACTTAGTATCAACAAGTGTTGATACCCTACCTGCCCGGCCGCACCGCTGCTCCGCAGAGCCGCCTCCGAGGGAGGCACGCGTTCAACAGGGCAACGCTTTGTGTACCACATCCCAAATTCCCCATTCCCACCCTGTCTGCACGCATTTTCTCTATTCTCCACTCAAGATGCGTGTGGTGGGATGGGAAGAACCCCAATCCTCTGGCACCCTGCTGAGCTTTCAAGGGTGCCCTGGGCACACAAGCTGGTGCATCCCCACGCACACCTCCCCGCAGCACCCTTGCACACACCGATGCAGAACGGCTTGGGAAAGTCCTTGTGCTCCAGCCCAGCTGTCAGCCAAGCGAGTAATCCCATTTTCCTGCAGGGGATGGAATTTTAAACCTGCACGAATCTCAAGAGCAGCAGCTTTGTTTGTTGGTGGTGTCTGGGTATTTGTTTCTCTTCTGGAAGCCCAGGCTCAGCCAGCACCACTGCTGCCTCAAGACACGCTCTATCCAGGTCTCCCTTCTCTAGAGTATATTCAACCCCATCCCTCAGCATCTGTCCCTGCTCTGCGTTCCCCTGCCAGACACCCAACCAGCACTGCCAGGGGTTGCCCATAGGAAAACTCTTCCATAGGCAGCCCAGTGTGGCCGAGCTCCGAGGTGTCTCCTCCAGAGCCCACAGTCATCACTGCTGGCCATGGGCTGCCCTGGCCTTGCCCAAAGCATCCAACATGGGAGCGGCTGCCAGCAGTTAATTGCTTTGTGTCATGTAACAACAGCAGAATCCTCGCACACACATAAACCCTGCACGCTGATTTCCACAAATAAACACGAAAGAGCCAAGGCATGTAAGCCAAAAACGTTCATGTCGCATCTCTCCCCAAAGGCACGAAGCAGCGGGTGTGAAGGGCAGCGCCTGCTGCTTCAGGGAGGAATTAAGGAACATTCCTCAGTGAATTACCTAAGGACATCACTCCCCAACCTGTCTGCTTGCAGGGACTCAGGTTTAGTTCCGAGCCCGCAGATGGAGCAGGAGGCAGGAAGCAGGGATCAGTCACTGCGCCAGGCTCCTGCGCACGGCAGGACCCAGCCCCGAGCAAGTGAGCAGCTGAGCTCGAGTGCGCATCGCTGGGCACGCTGTGGAACAGATGGGTGGATTATGGACTCCTGCTGCAGCCCTTCCTGGAGAGCTCTGCTGAGCTCATTCACACATTCCTCCTGGGCTCATGGGTTAGCAGAGGGAGAAGCAGCCCAAGCCATGCTCTCTGCAGGCAGCATCGCTCGTTTTCACCCTGTGCACGTCTGCCTGTCGCCGTTCCTACCTCCAAAGTGGCTGTTTCCATGGTTCCCCATGGGAGTTTGGGGTTGGTGGCTCCCCAACCTCTTGTACTGCTGCTGCATCCTGCTCCCTGCACCCCACCAGCCCATCCCAGAACCACAGCATCCCACCCCAGCATCCCACCATCCCTCCCCAGCACTGGTACTGGTGCTCAGGGCAGCTCACAGGTCCTGGTTAGAAGGGCTATTCATAGCACATTGCTTACCATGCCAAACCACTACACAACCGCACATGCTCCAGGTGCCTGCCCCAGGTGCTCGGACCCGTGCCCTGAGCCCTTCCCTCTACAGGCCAAATACAGTTTCTCTGTGGCAGCATCCTCAGCACAGCAGGGCTGAAATCAGCACCAGGGCACCTCGCCTGCCCTGTGCTCCATTCCCCATACCCAGCACAGCAACTGATGCTTTAACATGCTCTGGCTTTCAAGTTGCTTTTCAATAGCAAATTCTACTTGGGAAATAAAATGGAATATATAAATCAAAGCATTGATTTATGAATCACATTTTATGCTATGATTTCCCACAGCACACTTGAAAAGAAACTTCCAGGTTTTTGTTTCCTTTTTTTTTGGTCTTTGACAAAGGAAGATATATATGCCCTTAAATTATGAGCTCAGCGATTAAAACCAGCTTCAGCTTATAAGGAGGTTGCATTTCTAAATGCAGCTGGAACACCATTATCAAACAATTTTACTAGAATCACAGTGCCAACAGTGGGACCCAGCCACCTGATGAAGCAGAAACACCAGTGTTTATCCAGGCTGGACTTCAATCAGGAATCTTCTGCGCATCCCAGTCCGCTACAGCATCTCCACTGAGATAAACCAGAGATGGAGAGCGGAAGCAGCACGGAGGCGCAGGCAGGGCTATTAAAAGCCGCTCTCTGCCACCTCTGAGCAGCGCAGAGCACGCAAGCTAAATTTAGCCACTCACAATGGAGAAAAGTCAATTAAAAGCTATATTTAAAAAGCACAGCGCTGGTTTTGAAGGTCTAAGGAGAGACCTCAAGAACTGTACAATGAAAAGCTCACTGTAGATGCGACTTTGCCTCTATTGTACAGCCCAGATCTCTTCAGCAGCAAAGGAAGCCAGCACTGCGGGACCAAACCCTCCTACTCCATCTCCCTCAGCTCAGGCACAATCCTCTCCTTTTCACAGGGAGGTTGCTCAGGTTTGTTCCATTCTTCAATTGAACAAGAATAGCCAAGACGTGCTCCTCTCTGTGCTACAGCGCTCCCAGTCCCAGAGCCCAATTAACGGGGAGGGAGAGACAGTTTAATAGCCGGAGTGGGAGAGGAGCAGCCAGGATCCATATATCACATACACAGCCGTACCGTGCCCGCTCCTCAGCCTGACGCAGGCGGCAATTCCACGGCTCCATAACACCTTATCCCTGTCTGCCAAACGGCAAAGACGCAGCAGCACCTCATCGGTGATGGCCATTAAAAGGCTTTATTAACACTTCTGTCCATCTTATGACAAGGAAGAAGAAAACAGGAGAGGTTGGTTTCCTGCCCAAAGCAGGGGGATGGGGTATAACAGCATATGAAGGTCCACCCCCAGTCTCTGCTCTGGCCAACAGCTCGGTGTATTCCCATGCATCTGGAGCTTCGAGAATAAGAAGCTGCTGTGACATTCAAAATGTTGGTGGCATTGAGCCTTACACAAGGACCAGCTGAAACTGCCAACAGCATCACTAAACATTCAGCTAATTACAGAGAAGAGTAAACTGAAGATGGGGTGCTGAGGGCTTTGACTTTGGTGTTAGTCCTCACCAAGGCTGGTGCTTGGAGCTGTCTAATTCCCTGCATAAACTAGTTTCCTATTTGCCATCAATACTGGCTGCATTAGCATTTGACCTGGGCAACCTTTTGTCTGGAGGGAGCATCATCAAGACAGTGAATTGATCTCTTAAACTGGTAACACTTCAGAACAATGGTCTTTTCCAGAGAGCTATAAAAAGGAAAGCTTTGGAAAAGAGCATGGATGGGCATCTGCAATTGTCAGATGTAATAGTGCTTCAATATTACTTTTGGCAAACATTTAATTTTTGAGTCAGAAATATGGTGTTAAATTGCAATCATTCGACTAACCAGGCTTTCAACACAGCATCCTTACTGGTTTTTGCACTGGATGCACTCTTGGGTTGCCTGTCATGGCCACATCCAGAGCCATAGGAGAAAAATAATTTTATCCATTTAATTATATATATCCAGGATATGATTTATAACACATTACGTTACCAGCACATTCATTCATAACCATAGGCAGAAAAGGCTGATGGATAAATCTTGTTAAGTAGCAGTTTGACATTTGGTTGGTTCCTTGGGTCACGTAGGGCAGCCAGAGCCAGGCACGTTGCTCTTGCTCGGCTTTTCCAGGGTTCCTCTTTGCTGCACTGCAGCGTCTGGCAGGCAAATGGAGCTGTCATTCCCTCCTTCCCAAGCCCTGATCCTAGTCTCATCCCAGCGCCACTCCCCATTTCCAGCAGATCTGGTGTTAGTACAACCCACGGGACATCACCCAAGGAGCAGCAGGTCCCAGTGGCTGCAATCATAAGGGCAAATGCCAGCGCTGCAACACCTCAAAGTGCAGAGACCTTCCCGAGAAGAACGTGTCTGAGAAGCTTTAACAACTGTTTCAGAGCCTGTTGCTGCTGTGAGTCTAACAAACAATTGGATCCGGGACCTGGAAAGCTGTTAAACCTCCAGAAATGACTGAACTTTCTGGATTACACGCAGGGTTTAATGGTCTGTGTCAGAACCTCTGGCAACGCAGAGCACACCGTGATTTATCCGTCATTCCCGGAACCTTCACAAAGGCCCTGTTTTGCTGATTGTGATTCCAAACTGCACATGGCTACCAAGGTGCAGGGCGCACGCTAAGGCAGAGGTACCACCTGCGGGAGCACATGGTCATACTCATCACTGAAGACACAGGATAATCAGCACCATATCCTGCAGCATCCTTCCCTGATACTTGTACGGCTCCAGGATGAATGCTTTTCCCCAGCAATAATCTCAGGGGGAAGATGAGCCAGATCTCAGATGGGGTGACTGCAAACGCAGGCAGGCGAGCAGGGAACACTGACTAACCCCCCCCAAACCCTCCCACTGCCCCGGCAATCAGATAAACCTGCTGAAACAACAGCGTAAACAGGCTGCCAGCAGTCATTCAGACCAAGAGATGTCATCACCAAGCTTGCTTTTTTCCCTGCTTACACAATGACAACAGTCACTTTGATGGGAGAGGCGTTCCACTTACCTGGGGGAAATATAATGTCAGACCAGACAGCCACTGATTGCCAGGAACCATTCAAACCAATTACGCTTTCCCTGCGAATGTACTTAATTGTAAGCAGTGGCTCTGAGTCACCGGTGTAAAACAACATAAAGCACCAGCAGCACCAGCACAAGCAACTTGCTTATTGCTAATCACCCACGGCAGCTCCTGTGGGGAACCTTCCAGGAGCTCCAATCAATTCAAATTAAGCAATACACTAAAACAAAACAGTCTTGAACCGGCACTAACTGCATTTAAGAGATTTTCCTCTCCTGCAGTTATGTCTTCCTATCTCCCTTCTTCCCAGGATCTTTTCCCGGGAGCCCTGGAGGGATGGGGACACGGGTTCACAGACCCCTCAGAATCAACTGGGGACAAATGTATGTAACCAGCACACAGATCCACCCTTCTGCCAGTGCCAGGAATCACTTCTGAGGAGGGGGAAGCATGGAAGAGCCAGAGCATCAGTGTCCAAAGATGTGTCCCCATGAGGGGAGGGCTCCGTAAAGCACAGCGAAGGGGAGGGACAGCAAACACACTCACAGCGATGCTGCGCTGCCTGTGACACTGGCAGCACAGCAGAGACCTCATCCCACTGGGAGATGCAGTGAACGCCTCCCTGCACCAACAAAGAGATGACAGACATGGAGGTGACCGTCAGAGGCCACTGTGAGGTTTCATGATGGTTCCTCCACCAGGACCAAGGCTGGGGAAGCTGGGCTTTGCTCACAACCACAGGTTCATCTGCACAGCTATGCCGATGAACTAAGCCACCATTGCCATTACATTCCATGCAGAGGAAGAGCTCCTTCATCCTAAACAAATACCACAGCCTCGATGTGCCTGTGGAAGCAACTTCTCTAAGAACATACAACATGGACACTGTCTCCCTATCCCTGCTGGATGCACTCCTGATGCCTCTTTGCAGCCCCACACAGCCATGCCCTGGGTCTGCTGCCCACACCACAGGTACCAAAGGTTCAGCCTTGAACTTCAACCTGCCAGAAACACATTCACAGCATCTACAAGCAACATTCCACACCAGAGCCAGGGCCAAGCCTGCCTCTGCTTCTTTCTTCGCAGCCTGAATGCTCAAATCAGTTATTTCTGTCCATCCCAAACCACACAAACAAAAGAGCATGTTTGAATTTAGAAGAAAATGGCATTTTTATGTGATGTTGTTTGCATGTGGTCAGCCGGAGGGACAGCCCGTGCCACTGCCTCACTCAGCTGCTCCTGCTACAGACATGAACATCCTTATGGCCAACTAACACAAATGCATCATAATTCAGGGGATCAACACTGTGCCATGGAATAAACATGGATTTAGCCAGAGAAGCAGGAATCCAGCCTAGGCGTGCACCTCACTCTAGTTTCTTTTAGTGCCCATTTCACTTAAAACTAAGGACAAATTCCTGTTAAACCCTGGAAAAGGCAAGGAAGTTGGGATTTCTGTAATGGAGACAAAGACGTGCTGACTCACACCGAGATAAAAAAGGTTGGTTACCAGACTGCTGGTTACACCACTACAGCCCAAGAACCACCAGTTTTGGAGCCTGTACACCACATCCCAAGTCGTGTCCATCACTGAACCCCCTGGCACAACCCGACCTCCGGTGCCGCTGGCCATGGGAGCCATGGGAGAGGGGCTGCAGTTTGTAAGGAGACAAACTCGTCTCCACACATGAACTGCACTGAAGGAAGCAAGTGAAGCCGTTACCTTCTCATGGTTTTCTATTAAAATCTCAATCACGATGTTCTGAAATTTGATGTCCATAATGGCAGCGACTGTTTCCTCTTGAGGTCGGAGCAGCGTTGGCCCAAACACCACACCCAGATTAGCAACAGTCATCAGGTTCTGCTTGTGGTTATTCGCAACTCTGAAAGAGACGAAGGAAAAGGTGACTGAAGTGATGCGGAGGGAAACCCGCTCCCTGCCTCCTGGCTGGCACGACCCTCACAACCCTGCTCACATTCATTACACTCCTGGTGAGCTCCTTGAAGGCTCAGCCATGTGGAAAAGTACAACTTTAACTATTGTGTTACTAGAGACCTTTGAGCCTCAGTGAGTTGACTAATCCCATCAAACCCCAACGCTACGCTGGCCACCGAGTCTCATGTTGCAAACCACTCCCAGGAAAACATCTTGAATCATTAATGCTCAAAACTCCTCTAAAAACAAATTGTTGGACCTCTGACACACGCTGCTCTCCAGCTGAATGAGTGACCTCATATGTTCCAAAACCCAATTCCTTCTCACCCATTTAAGCTTTTGCCTGCACCAGAGGTCAGACCCATCCAACCAAAACAGGCTGGAAGGCGAAGATGGGGCTGTACCCCTGGACCCATATGCACACACACGTGCTCCTCCCCACCCCACTGAGGAATCCACCTGGCATGGACACCCGCTGTCCCGGGGACCACTGACACTCGAGCCATCCTCCCTGTCATCTCCATCTATTTTTATGTTCCAAGTATTGCAGCCCAGCGGGAGCAGATCAGTTCAGCAAGCGAAAGAGCTCATACTGAGGACCTGACACCCCGCTGAAGTGCATTTGGGGGTCACTCTGGAGTAGCTCCAGTGTGACCCCTGGTCGCAGTGGTACAAAGCACCAGCAGCCCTAATAGAGCATGTCCTCTGCTCCAGCTCAGCCCCGCTGCGATGGTGGGATATGGGGCACGCTGCCATGTGGGATGCAGCCTGGACATCCCCAGCCTGTGTCCGACCACGGGTGCCAAGGACTTGGCTGCTCAGCTGAGACGTGCTGGAGTCCTGCAATGACACGTAACGCTGTGACACACGTGTGGGTGACACAGCAGGACCTGCGGTGGGAACCTACAGCCCCATCTCAGCGACTGTTTCGTGTGGTTCTGTCCTGACCTCGCCACCAGGAAGCCTGATGACTGCAGGCAGTTTCAGCCTAAGGGGGGTTTTAAGTGTCTTTTCCCATTCCTCCTCCTCTCCTGTTTTCCCTGAACAAATGCAGCAGGCTAGCACAAAGCAAGGCTGAGGCTCAGACCTTGCTGTATCGTCCCAACAATGTACTGCCATGAGCTTTTATTGATCTCGGGGCCAAGACATCACTTATGTGCATGCTCAGCCTATTTCAGTACAGTGTAAGCTAGGGCTGGCTTAAAAGAAAGGATGCATTCCATCCTTCTTCATCCAAATCTCACTTGAACCAGCAAAGAACTCTTCATTCCTCATCCCTATATTCGGCTCCTCAGGCAGCAGGAGAGGACGTCATCACCAAGGGATGGCTCAGGGGCTCAGAACTGCTGGCTTAGCCCTCCCCAGCAGCAACTTCAGCCCTATTTACTGCCCAGGCAAGAAGTCACATAGAGTCATCATAGAATCACAGCCTGGTTTGGGTTGGAAGGGACCTTAAAGCTCCTCCAGCTCCAACCCCTTCCACTAGAGCAGCTTGCTCCAAGCCCCTGTGTCCAACCTGGCCTTGAGCACTGCCAGGGATGTGGCAGCCACAGCTTCTCTGGGCACCCTGTGCCAGCGCCTCAGCACAAGGAAGAGCTTCATAGTGAGGAACATCCCTGGAGAATACAGAGAGCTGCCACCTCCACCAGGCCTGGGCTTGGGTTACATTCCAAAGGTGCCAAGGTCCCGGCAAAGTCCCTCAGGAGCTTGTGGGACCTTCCCCACACCCGGCACTCCCCCCACTGTCAGTAAGCTCCGAACGTTTTATCACAGTGCCCAAGAAACCTTAAATGCCAGGGCACTGCAGCACTGCAGGCCATGGGCTGCCCAGGGGAGGCCCCGCTTCCAGAGGGGATACCTGAGGAGGAAGGAGCCCATGCACAGCCTGGCAGAGCTGCTGCCACCTCCATCCCCTGCACCAGCCCTGCTGCCCATCCCAGGGCACAGCCTCTCCCTACCCTCACTGAAAGCAAGAGCTGGACCCGCAGCGATGCCAGTGCCAGGCAGAGCTGGCAGCATAGAAGCAAACTCTCTTTAGGGGGACACAACCTCATGGAGCAGAGAAGAAGGCAGAAGAAGTCCAATAGGAAACAAATTCTCAGGAAAAAGCTTGCTTGCTTACAGGAAAATAACTCCTACTTACAGACATGTTCATAAATTATAGATACATCCCAGCCTCTTCCCTCCCTCCAACCCACCTCCCTATCGAAACATCTACAAATGCCAATGACGTATTTACACTGCAGCAACATCTATATTTCAGACACATATCCACAGGCTGCTATTTGGATTCTGAGAAACGCAGCTGTAATTCAAACAGCTTCGAAAAGTACTAATAAAATAATATTTTAATGATCTTCCGTGGTTAGAAAAACACTGTTCATTTATAAAAACCCAACCGAATTGATCCGAGTCTCACAAAATCAGGTCCCTCCATTTCTCATTACCGTTCCCATGTAATACATCACTCTAATAAATTACATTGTCACTGGCTCATTATGGGCAGGCAGCTGTGCACTATTCCCCTCATTATTTCGTATGAAGCTATTAATGGGTTCCCAAGCAGGACCTTGGGTGCCTGAGGGATGCCCATGCACCCAGATGCAAGCCCTGGCCCTCGCCTCCATCCCAAACCCCTCTTTCCTGCGTTGGCTTTGGCCCTGTAAAGCCTGGAAGACATTTTGTGCCGGTACAAATCTGGCTCCTGTCAGACTGAACTTGGTGGCACATGAACTTCTGATCCGTACCACGGGTACTGTTCCAGCTGCACACTTGAGAGCGCTCTGTTACCAAAGCTATGCTAAAAAACATGATTCACCTTTCACATCCTTCAAATTTCACATCCATTATCCACATGATAATTTACTATAAATTATACCCCTTCATCATCCTTTGCACTAGAAAATAATGGTGCAGTTTCTAAAGATGGGGTGTTCTCAATCCCAAAGGGTGCTTAATGTTGGTGCTTTTCATCAGGCATTGTTAGTGCCATTCCTGAGCTGCCCTTTAGAAGGTTTCCAAGGATTCACTGCATTTTCCTTTTAACCTGCTGTTTCTTTCTGGCCCTCAGTGCATTCTGAAAGCAATTGCATGAACATTAATTTAGATGGGTCCCTTTTCAGTCCTCTCTGCATCCCCTCTTTGCAGAATGCACTTCCAGCACAGGCAGGAGGTGGCAAGCAACAGCTAATGGAGAAATGTGCAGAACAACCTCTCAACTCCCACTTGGTGCTTACAATGTTCCAGGCTATCACTGACTTTTGCACTCTGGGCTGTTTGTCCTCCACGTAACACCTGATGGTTCCCACTTGTCTCTGGGATCAGCCTGGAAGCACTGCACGGACCCCGGAGCCCCTTGATGGAAGGAATATCCACACCCAGCAGAGCATCACCACTGAGCAGCCCTGCACAGGGATTTGTTCTAAGACCTGACCCACTTGGTGCAAACTCAAAAAGCACCTTGGCTTCTGGAAGCCCCCAGCCAAAAGGAGGATGCCAGCTCCAAGGGGCTAGGAGCCGAGGGCTCCCATGGGAACGCTGTCCTGCAGCTGAGCGGGCAGGTCGTGTCCTGGGGGTGTCCATGGGCAGACACTGCTCACTGTACATCCACTGTCAGAAAAACAAAGGAGGGTAAATCCATGTTGTGTGTTAAATCAGATTACACCTGGGTTGCTTGGATACTGTATAATCACCAGCACGGCCAAACATAATTTAATACAGAGTAATTGGTAGTCAGGCTTCAGTGCAGGGAAGCACAGAGGAACAGTAAATATTTCTCTGTTGCACAGGCTTGCAATCAGCACCCTGTAACAGAGGAGAAATGCAGCGGAGCCGGATGGGTGCTGCAGGCGGGGGGAAGCACTGCACTGCCTCTTTACTTGATAGGTGTTAATATTAGAGCCATAGACTGGTTGGGTTGGAAGGGACCTTAAAGCTCCTCCAGCTCCAACCCCTGCCACGGGCAGGGACACCTTCCACTAGAGCAGGTTGCTCCAAGCCCCTGTGTC
>JANHGB010042517.1:7745-23274 GCA_026283785.1 Coracopsis vasa
GGAAGGAAGGAAGGAGGGAGGGAAGGGAGGAAGGAAGGAAGGAAGGAGGGAGGGAAGGGAGGAAGGAAGGAAGGAGGGAGGGAAGGTTGCTACCGCATCACCTCCACATGGCGAACACTGAGGAAATCTGTGCCTGAGGCTTGGCACCGGGCTGTGCCAGGGACACCTTCTCCTGTCCAACACAGTAGCTGAGGGGCTGTTCCTTATCTCGTTCTTCCAGAGCTAACACAGAACCTCATGGTGGGGAAAGGGGTCAGCTCCGTGCTGCTCCCACCGCAGAGCTCTCCTGTACACATCCCATGGCAAGTGCCATGCTCACAGGGAGAGAGGAGTGGTGTCTGTGTCCCTTTCATGTGTATGTAGTTGCTGTACAAGATCATCTCCACACAAGGGGTTCACCCTTAGCTTGGGATGCCGGTGGCACGTGGCAGGTTGGGGTTATGGGGAACATCCCGTTTGCTCCTGCGCTTCAACAGGGCTCTGGTTGAGGATGTGAAAAGCGAGTGCTGGAAGCTGGAAACCAGCTCAGCAATAGGTGGCTGCTTGTGAGGAACAGGCTCTTATCAGCAGCAGACAGCTGCGTGCTGCAGTTCCACCTCCTCCCCAGGGCCTGGGCTGGTTTGTAGGTGTACTAATGGTTCCTGGTTGGCAGCTCAGAGCACTTCCTGTGCTCAGACCCAGAGCCAGCACAAAGGCCTCAGCAGCTCAAAGCCCAATGCAATCAGGAGCAGTCTGGAACCTGTGTTTTTAGACTGGGAGCAGGCACTGTTTGTTGTCAGCTGCAGCAGAACCTCAGGTGGGAACGTTCCTTGTGCCCTTGTCTCCGGAAATGAGGAATTCAGGAGAACTGGAAAGGCTTTAGAGGCTGTTGGAGTCCATTGGGAGGGGATCCCGTGTTTGAAAGCAGTGGGAGAAGAGAGGGAATGAAAAGCTCCCAGGAAAGAGGCTCAGGTTTGGATTCAGCTGCAGAATTCCTGCCTTGGCAGAAGTGTGTAAACCCCAGTAGGCCCCTGTCAGCTCCCTGCCTGCCCTCCCTGCCTGACCGGAGCCTGTTTGTCACTAAGGACTGAGCAGAGGAGCTGAGACCTGAATCCCAGCCCCATGCTTAGAGGAGGGCAGGAGTCCACCAGCCCCAGCTCTGCCTGCAGCAGGTTTGTGGTCATCATCAGCATAGCTCCTTTGTGCTGCATCCATTGACAGCAGCGACTCCATCACGAGGGGTCATGGTCAGTGACCAAGTGCATTCCTTGAGCACTGTTCAGGCCGGGTTAAATGTGCATTTCCAGCCAGGCCTCCCTGAGCTCCTCCCTGGTGCCACCGGAGCCGCACCGGGATTTTCCAGGCAGCATTTCCCAACCTGGGTCCTCCTCCCGCGCTGCTGCAGCCTCCCCATGTGTGGTGGCACCAGGACCTTGTGTCCTGCAGCGGTCCCCACCATGGGCTTTCCCCCCAGTGACAGCCGAGGAGGTGCCTTCCCCTATGGAGAAGCTTTGCACCCCCTTGGAGGCCCAAAAGCTACTGGGGTGCATTGGGCAGAGGCAGGGGATGCTGCTCTGCTCTATCAGAGGTGTCCCTTGCTTGGCTCATGCAAGGGGCAAGAGGTGACCGGTGCCAGATCCTTGCATGAAGCAGACCAGGGACACCCAAACCCCAATATTCCATAATCCTAAGTATATTGGACCCTAACTATAACCCTAAATAAGGGTCCATCTAAACCAGACCCTTCCTAGAGTCAGATTTGCTGGGAGATAAAGAGAGGCAAAGGGGTTTAATACAGGGTACGGTGGCACCGTAGCAATATTTTCCTTAGAGGGAACACTGCCGTTTTAGCAGCACAACCAGTAACTTGTGTTAATAGTTTAGCAACAATAGAATCAGTTGAGGTGTTTAAATTGATTGTGTGTGAGGTAATGTCTGTTCGGTACATTGTACTTTTCTAACTATATACCTGTTGCAGAGTTTCCTTGTAACCGTAACCAACTAAAGCTCTGTCCGGCTGCGGGACGCATCCTGCCCCCTGGTGTACCCATGCTCAATATTACAAGCTCTGAATGTACGCACCGAGGCCTGCGTTGCCTTTCTTTCCCCCCCCCAACCCTGCTCACACCCACCGCTGGTGGGGACCAGAAGGGACCCCCCTCCCTCCCTGCGAATGCTCTTGTGCCATCACTGACCTTGGGAGCAGCGGCGGGGACACGGGATGAGTCCAGCAGGATGAGGTGTCTGCGGTCAGCAGCAATCACAGCTCCCCAGCGGCAGTGTTCGACCACCTTTACGTGGCAGTGAGGACCTGGATGTGTTTTGCTGGCAGGAGAAGAGGATGAGGAGAAGGAGGAAGGGGTTTGAGCATCCAAGCGCAGCAGGAAGGCAGGATTACTCCTTGGTTAAATGGGAGCTGGGAATAACGTGTCCAACCACATCAACAGGCATCTTGAGGAAGCTTAACCCTCCAAAACATCAGTCCCCACTGATGGAGGGGACAGCATCCCAGTGAGGTATATGGGAAGGATCAGGCTGCTCTGCAGGCAGCAGGTACAGGCAGGCAGCCCACAGCTGGTGTGCTTTCCACCATCAGCCCATTGGGGCTCTCAGCCAGGCAGGATGGAACAAGCCATCATCACTGTGGTACCACAGCACACCCCCTGCATGGAATCCTCCTTCCGGGCTCTCCATGAGTTCCCACAGCATCCACGCCTGCCGTGCCGGGTGTTGCTGTCACCCATCGGTGTGTTGTGACCTGTCAGGCAGACCAGTGTGCACAGGTACAGCCGGTGACCAACCACTGCCTTACAGTTAGAGCTGGGCCCATCGCTGTGGTAACCGTGGTGTATTACCTGAGGTGCAGGTATGTGTGACATCAATCTCTGCACTTCCCTCTCCCCTTCCTTTACCCCCCTGCACGCCTGCATTGGTACAGCAGCACTGCCTGCCTTGCCACCATCCACACCATGGCCTACAGGGACACCAGGGCTGTGCTGTCCCATGGCCCCTTGGCTCTCCTGGAGCTCTCCAGCTTGCCAGGGCAGGGCTGTGCTGCTCTCAGCTGCCTGGTGCTGAACTTGGGTGCCAGGAGCAGAGTTCAGACCAGCCTGGTCCTTCCCTGGGGATGGGTCTTCAAATGGCCTCATACTGGGAGTGCGACAACGCAATTCCCCAGCCCCAAAGTTAACCCCAGCCTGGGCTCTCTGCATTTATTTGGAGCACATTAAGAGCTTTGAAAGGATGGGATTTTTCCCAACATTTTCAGCTATTCCTACCCCGCTGGAAGCTTTGCTTGACTGAGAACTTAGTACCTGCGTTAGCTGGTTCTGTATCATGCAGCTTGAGCAGACCCTCCTTGCAGTCCTGCCTACAGGCCATTGGGCTTCCAGCGCCTGCACCCGTTGCAGGATGAGTTCCCCATCAGCTCAGTGATGATTCCAGCATTCCCTTTCCATTTCTGTTGACCAGCAATTCCTTACGGGAGCATTCACAGCCTCCTCCCTCTGCAGCCGCCCCTCCATGGCTACAAGGTCACTTAAACAACACTAAGCCAAGCGCTGTCATGGTCCAGTCCTTAGGAAATCACATCACGACTGTGGTGGGCTCAGTCTTTCCCTCAGGTAAAGCTCCTGTAGGCAGTTGTAGGCTTCCTTCCAGCCTCTGCTTTCCCAAAGTGTGTTGGGACAGCGGCTGGGGCTGCTCCTGCTCCTTCCTTCTCTAGACAGCATCTGAACCTGTGTGTGACAGAGCACCCTCTTCCCACCCTTAGTGAGGCTCAGGATCAGCCCTCACTGCATCACCCTGAACCCCACGTTCAGCTGCTGGTCCTCAGCTCCAAGAGGCATTTACCCCTCTCATTCCTCACGAGTTTTCCTCTCAAACCGATGCCAAACGGGGTTTGCTGATGTCAGGCTGGGGTTGCAGATACCTCTGTATGAGCAGACCGCTTCCAGGAGGTGCACTGGTCACTGTGTGCGGTGTAGTACCAAGTGTATGGACCCAAGTTACAAATGTTTACAACTTTTGTATATATTATATATATATGAAGGTATCTTTGGGGGGAACAAGCTGTGATGATGGATTTCCAGTGTCCGTGTACCCACTGCAACTGATTTTCAATAAAGACTTAAAAACCCAATGGAAGCGGCCTGGAAAAAACCTGTGGTCATCTTTTATTTCATCAGGTGAGCACAAGGAGCAAGGGAAGTGGAGCTTGATCCTCAAGGAAAGCTACAGCCAAGGGGGAATAGTGGCTGCTGATAAGGAAATGAACTGGGAAGCAAGGGAAGAGGTGAGAGAAGCGCCCCTGAACTTCCCAAAGTGAAGGAAGCAATGGGAGCAGAGCTCCTGTCACACACTCATGCGTCTCATGCAGCCAAAGAACCCTTCCCAGCCCATTCCAGGGCCCCTGTGCTGAATGCAGCACATCCAGGTAGCCAAAACAGTCTTAAATTATCCAGGAAAGAAACCAAAAGCACTTTGCAGCAAGCAAAAAACCCAAGGATAAGGCAAGGAGAACCTCCTGTAGCTCTTGGAACGCTCCAAGCTCAATGTGATAGAAACAATGCTGAACAAAAGCAGTGTCTTGTCACTAAAACTCACATAAATTAATCTCATCTTTATTCCTACGTGTTATAAAGAACTAAACCTGGTCTGGAGGGACGGGACAGAGGCAGACACTGAGGTACAGCTATGGAGGGAGGGCTCCTGGTACCCGCTGCTGCTGGAGGAGGAGGGACTTCAGAGCATGAAGAGATTCCCCTCTTGGCTGTGAGCAGTGGGATTAAGGGATGCTGAGCAATGAAAGCAAAGCTGCTCCAGAGCGGTGGCACCAAGGCAGGACCAAGCTGGACAAATGATCCTTGGGTAGCAGAGAGCACTGGAAGCAGAGAAATGCACTTCAAGGCACTGCAGATGAACACGGTGAGTGATCAGCAGCATTTAATGGCCCAATACGCTGGGGTCTGGAGCTCCCACCATTAATACAGGCAAGAAAGGAGGAACATGGCAGTCATTAAATAAAATCACTGTGAAGTGCTTTACAGGAGGTAAAGCCTCAGCAATACTCTACATGCAGTGCTACAAAAGAAGATTCTGTAAAGAACAGGGTAGGTAAAAGGGCAGAGGCACCTTCAGGTCTTCCCCTTCAGCTCAGCACTTGAGCAGTCCCGTTCTTCAAGCAGCAGAATGGATTCTGGTTTCAGACAGGAATGTTCTGCTCCTGCTGTTCACGTGGCTGTTGTGGGTTTATCACCATTGAGAAGCATCTCTTCTGCCCCTCTGGGCCCCTGCCTGCTGTGATCCTTGTGGTCACACAAGCAGCACGAAAAGAAAAGGCTATGATAAAGGAAGCCACTTCTGTGTCTGGTAGTTCAGGAATTCATAATCTTCCCCCAGAGCCCCCAGATAAAGAAAGAACCCCCCCAAACCAGATGCTCATTCCCCTATTGTGTCCCCTGCCAGTCTTCAGATCAGAGAGTATTTTCCCAGCTATTGCATGTTACAGGAGGAAGGTGGCCCCTTCCTGCCCACCCGGCGCTTGGAGCCTAATTCTACTCAGGCATTTTGGAAGCTCAGACTTTGGCTGCTCATCAGCTCCGGCGCAGTCCAGTGATCCCTTTGCATTTGTGGAGCACACCGAGGGCTCTCCGGCGGTGGTTCCCTGCGTGTGACTAATCCAGCACCGGCTCTCGGCCGCACTACGCTGCCAAACCTCATCCCAAGGAGCACACCTCCACTGACAGAGCCTGCTTTATTGGTCACCGGGAAAGCTAACTGATGATCCTGCTGATGGCTTGTAAGGACGGGAACTCCTCATCCTCCATATGCAAAGCTTTATGGGTGCCAACGTCCTGCTGGGTCAGCACTTGCTGACAGGTCGGGCAGATGGAGCAGTCGAGCTCGGAGTTGGAGTCCGTTTGCCAAGCGTTCCTTTTGTTCTTTTTGGGTTTGCTGGAGCTTTGTTTCTCTTGGAGCCTGAAGTCGTTGTGAGCAGAGAGCAGCTCCTGCTGCTTCGCCGTGTCCGGCAGCAACACCAGCAGCTCCTTAAAGATCTTCCTGAAGTTCTCCCCAAGCAGCTCCCGGCAGCTTCGGTAATACTGGGCTGCAGAAATGAGACCCTTGGGTGGAAACAGAGCTGGATTAATGAGAGGACAGCAAAACCAAAGCCATGGATGGAGGAAAGCCCCAGTGGGATTCACTCCTTGCCCAGAGGAAGCTCCCAGCACCCGGGGGGCTCCTGCTCACTCACCTGCCTGAACTGCCCCGAGTGAGTTTTAAACTGATTGAACTTGGACTCATCGCTCTGCAGAAATTCCTTAATGGATTGGATGAGCTGGATGTTCCTTTGCTGGAAGTTTTCAGGTATCAGGTATGACCCGTGACAGGATTTTGGCCTGGAGTTGGGAAGACCAGACGTGACTCTGACGTTGCTTCGTGTCATACAAAGATACAGAACATAATACAGGTTCATAAGATCCCGGACTGGTTTGTGTTGAAAGGGAGCGTAAAGCTCATCCAGTTCCAGCCCCTGTCATGGGCAGGGACAGCTCCCACTAGAGCAGCTTGCTCCAAGCACATACACAAGATATATATTATATGGCCATTCTCTTCCAGAAGATGCATCCCTGTTCTCCACCCAACTACATGTGCAATTGCTATTGGCAGCACAAAGCTGCCTTAATAGGACAATGAAATGCATCCTGTGGGATTACTGTATCAGATTCCAGCTCCACCTGGAGAGAGTATTGCAAATGCAAGTTTAACACAGCTTTGAGTAGCAGCTTTGTAAGTGAGGTTCACTGAAGAGATGTGAGCAACAAAGACTGCACCAGGAATAAAACCAAACAGATCAATGCAAATGTCTCTATTGAAGTCACACCAATCTTCCCTATCCCTTTTCCCATAAACTCATCTCTCTACCCCAGCAGAGACCAGCTCCTGGAAAGCTCAGAGCAATGAAGGCATTTAGGGGTCACTAAGGAGAATGGGCTGCAGCTCCTCACTCCTGGGCCTCAGATACAATGAGTGGAAAGGCTCAGAAACACCCTGAAGCTGCAGATACCCAAATCTAGAAGGGACTCGGGTCTGAGCTGCCCCTTTGTGCAGGTTTTCATCTCCTCAGATCTGCCTCCACACAATGCCCGTGCTTCCTTTGCCACAGCTCTCCTGAATCCAGCCCCCAGCAGCCACAGGACTCCCAATGGGAATCAGGAAGCCTTGGCCTGTGTCAGGACCTGCTCTGAATAACCCCCTCAGGGTGTTTCATGCGTTGTTTGAAGCCCACAGAACAGAACAGGGATGTAATGTGGAAAGTAACTCTATCCCAGAGGACTTTGACTTACTCTTTCAAAGATGTAGTGACAGGTTCAGAGATGTTGGTGGATGGAATAACAGCAAAACCTGGAGGGGGTTTACTAACAGGCACCGACAGTCCCGGAGGTGGAGGAGGGTTCTTTAATAGCACCACAGTGTTAAAGCCTAAATGAAAGCAGAGAAGGGGCAAGAAGTTAGAGCATCACCATCTACAATCACCTGCAGTGGGCTGGTGCACTCTCCAGAAGGACTAAGCCCTGCAGGCATCTCTATTGGAAGAAACCTGAAAAGGAGAGGTGGAAATCTGCTGCCTTAACAGTCAGGGCAAGGAGCACTGCCCAGTGGCTGTTACTCTACAGGGAAAGTGCTTTCATTATTAATCTACCCTTTCAATAGAAAATAATATCAAAACACCCAAACTCACAATGAAAAGCACTTCTGCATTATTGAAGTGACTCCAGAAGTCACCGCAGCACGAGGCAGTGCGTGCTGTAGAGGTATCTGCAGAGCAGCACAGGCAAAAGGGCTACAGAGCATCTCCTGATGTGCTGCTTTCATCACAACCATTGCAAAAGCCAAGTTTGATGCTGTTGTTACTCCAGCTCTACATGATTATAGTACTGCTAAAAGCAAGGGCATTAAATCTCTGCAAGCACAGAAGGAAGGTGACCAAGGAAGCCAAGTGGCAAGTGCCAGCAGGCACTGGTCACAGGCACTGAGATGCCCTTTGCCTGCAGGGGCTTCCAACCTCGCTGGTGAAGCAGAGCAGCACAGATGTGTCTGTCATGACTCAGAAAGCAGTGACAGGTAAAGGCTGCTCATATGTGAGCACTCCCAGAGAGCAGACACCTCAGAGTCTCCCACCATTGCCATTGCTTCAACCATGATTCACAGAGGACATTGAAGCTCTTCTACACCCCCCAGGCTGCCTTTTTGACTACAAAGCCTGACCCAGACATGGTGGCAGAGCTGCTCCTCACGCAGAGCCAGGAGGAACAGTTTGTATCTCATCCACATCCCACACTTCTCTCAGCCACCTCCAAGCAAAGCCCACCATGCCCTGGAGCGCTTACCTGGTGGTGGGGGCATTCTGGCTGATCCTGAGCTCCCAAGAGCTGGGAAGTCTTCCTGAGGTAAAGGGCATTTGTTAGTCACTGTGGGCTTTTTAAGGCCGGGGGGCTCTTTGGGTGTACTGCAGACCACTAACGGCTTCTCTGAGTGACCATTCATGACGGCTGTGGGTCTGTCAGGGTTCTGAAGAGCAGAGGATGATGCACTTGAGCTCTGCTCTGCTTCTGGCACCTTTTCAGTGGATGCCCTGGGGAAGGCTGTCTCCTGTGACAGGCGGGGGGACGATGGGCTCTGCCTCTCAACCCCCACCTTCTTCTTCTTGCTCACTTTCATAAAGGTTTGTGAGGTAGAAGCTGCCAGCAAGGACGACACATCAAACATGGTTGGTGTGTTCCTGATCTCCTGGGTTGTCAGCCCACTACCGCTGTCTTCATCGTCTGACTGCGAGAGTTTATTGCTCTTCTTACTTCCTTTAGTGCTGTTCAAGGAGGAGGAGGGTTTTTTGGCTGTCTGATTTACACAGGGGTTACTAATGGCTTTGACCACACTCTTACTAGAACCATTGTTCCACGCAGATGTAATGTTAGTTACTGTTTTATTGTTAGGCCTCATTTTGGACACCAGAGCTGGAAAATCCTCCTCTTGGAAAGCTGTTTTCTTTGCAGTTGTTGTATAGGTCAAAGACATCCCAGAAGAGATGGTGGGTGCTGCAGAGGATGACAAGCTTGGGAAATCTTCCTCTTTAAGTTTAACCACTGCTGGCTGGGAAGAGCTGTAAGAGAGGAAAAGCACGTCCTGTTACACCAGTGCTGCAGAGACAGCACCACCCCGACAGGCAGCTCCAGACCTCTGCACCCTTCCTCTATCACTTAGAGGGGGCACAACTGACCCAATGTTACAGGATGCAAATGTGCTCAGGCTTATGTTTGAACAGTGTCTGGAATGGGTGTCCTCCTGCTGGGTCACCAGGACCATGACAGCACACCTCACCTCGACCACACAGAGCTGTACACACAGGCACAACTGAGCTGCCACATCCTGCAGAGACACTGCTCTAGTCATCAGCCCTTTCAGGTGGTGAGGAATCTTAACTCCTTCAAGATAAGCTACAGTGTTATGATGGCTGGAATGGAGAACATGGAGAACTTCCCACCACCAAAGATCAAGCAACAGCTGCTAGCATTCATGCGGGTGACCAGCACAGAACAGCTCGAGGCAGAAGGGGACCAGGGCAGGGGGTTTTAAACCACATTTGTGGTGTAAGTGATGTGTACAATTACTCTCTCCAGAAGTGCACAACACCAGGAAGTTTCTAAATGTGCTTTCTCCTGGCTGCAGCCTTGCCCAAACTTACCCTTGCAGAGGTCCCGCTGCTGAACCGATGGCTGGGAAGTCATCCCGGCTCAAAGCACCATTAGCAGCTGCTTCTTTTGGAACACGGACAAAAAGAGCAAAGAGACATTTTCAACTCAAACCCATTCACTTCAGAGCAGAGGCTATCAATGAACATGACAGCAGCATTAACAAGTCCTATTTTCAGCAGCTGGTGATGTCATTAACTGTGACATTCCAAAGGAACAATTCCAATCTGTGCATCACCACTTCCTTCAATTAACTGCATTCACCATTATGTCACCCTGTCCTGGCTGCAGCTTTCATGCTACTTAACATGAGCAAAGGGTTCCTATCAACCAAGTGCTTTGTGAGGGAACCTTCTACAGACCAAGAAGCCAATGTCCCAGCACTCCTGCTCCTCACCTCTGCCAGCTGTGAGCACTCACAGGATATTCATCAGAGCCTCAGTGCTCCATCTGATGGATGCCAATGCTCCTTTGTTTGGAAAGCTGCTCCTTGGAGCAGTCCATCACACCTCTGCTGCACAGATACCCAAGCTGCTCAGCAAGTAGCTCCTGGACAGTTATTTTATATTGAAACATAACCCATTCCCATTTAGATCTGCCTTAGAACCCAAATCCTGTGCTGTTGACTGCAGATTGATAACATGCACACAGCAGAGGTTGGATGGGCTGCTGGCAGAGACAACCTTGCCTGTCATCCCCAGCTGAGCTGCACCATTAACCACAGAGCTCTCAGCCCATACTCAAAGCATAGAATCTTTAAGTGAAATCCTGGTATAGGAAAAACAAACCAGTGGTAAATGCATTGGAGCAACACTAATATCAAAACACCACTGCGTGGTATCTATCTGGGGCAAACTGGACGTGGGTCAAACCAGTTAAAGGTTTGCTTTCACCAGTTATAAACTTTTACTGGGAGTAACTTGTTCTCAGAAAAGCAGAAACTCAGCTCAAGCATCACAATAAATCAGTTCTTACGTGCTAGAGTAGGAAATGGCAATTCTTATTATACTGATTTGGATGGAACATCACACATACTGTTGGACATTAACTGCATCTGAGATTTCTACCCAGCTCCACTTCAAGTATAACCTGCTGCAGGAATCCCAGCCCACTTGGACACATTCCACCACAATTCCATGTTGCTGGATTAAGGCTCTGCATAGCTCTATCCACATCCACCAGCTTTAGAGAAGCCTGCATGGCATTTCCTGCTTTCACCAGGCTGATCTCCAGACCCATCCTGCTGCACAACGTGTTCCACACTAACCTGTAGCATCGTTTGAAGACTTTGGCACACGTTTGGAGCTGAGCACCTCAGAATCCCTCACGTCCTCCTTCCTACTTCTACTGTTGCTGTCCTCCTTGTCTTCCACCCGTTTTTTCTCTTCTTGCCGTTTAGCTGCCACAGAGGCCCTGACTGCGGCTGCAACGTCTCTGTCTTCCTCCTCCCTGCAGGATAGGGCAGATTTTCGTGGTCAGACATTAAGCATTACCAAGCAGCTTTGTTTCACTCCAGCTCTCACCTTTCCAGTCAGCTCTGGTGCAGGGTCTGAGAAGGCTCAAATAAGCCTGCTCACTCCAACAACCCTGGCACTGATGGGTGAGACAGGCAGCACTCACCCCTTGGATTTCCAACCTACATGTGCTAATAACAATCCAGGCCAGAAGAAACTGGGGTGGACTGAGAGACAGTACCTGTGGATACCCATCTCTCCCATTCATTTTCAAACATATGACATCGTATTTGTAGGCCACAGTAACTCTTTGAAACATGGTTTGTCAGGAACTCTTCACACATGCACGATCCACATGTGACACTAACATACAAGTGGTTAGAGATGGACTTTCTCCACCAGTGAAATCACCAGTAATGAACCAGCCAGAAAAAGAAGGCTAGATGTGTAGTATGTACAAAGCACAAAGTAAATCCACCTGGAGCAAGCACGTAGTCAGCACGCAGGCATAGACTGAAAGCTAGTTCTGCTCTCAGATAAGGGTTCAATAGGGAGGCCTCCGAATTTTGTACTCGCTCCCTTCCTACTGGTGCACCCAAACACTGTTAATGGGTAAGTAAAACACACACTGTGCTACTCACCTCTTGTATCTCCAGCTGCCTCTTCTGTTCTGCTGGTTTCCTCGGCCACCCAACCTGGCTGACCTCGCTTGCCTGTTGTACCTGTCAACTTCTTCATAGTCCTCTCCACTTACAACACCTAAACAGAAGGGATGGTTGATCACTCTCAGTTATTTCTCTGGGCATAGAAGTTATTAATCTGGGCATTAACTCAGTTATTAATCAGGGCATCACACCCTACCTGAAAAAAGCAGAATTACACCAGTACAAACAAGTCTATCCTGATTTCTTTCTGATGATTAAGCAGTCTGCATAGCCTTCAGGATTGCTGCATTACAATACATTCTGCATTATATGGATTTATTGTAACCTGTGAGGTGAGTTTTGGGTAATTTTGGTTTTATGCAGCTCTCTATATACAGTTCCACAAAGAAGTTATGTATCTATTGATCTCTGCACACCTAAGCGGATATGCTACTCTGGCCTCATGGTCTACAGTCATCACTAAGTTTATGTTAAATGCAGCAGAAGTCATTCATATAATTACAAACTGGAGCAGGAAGTCAGCAATTTTCCTAAAATTATGTATCTTCATTAAACCCACAAAAGGGGAAAAAAATTGCAACAATTCAGGTAGGAAAAGACCTCTGGCGTCATCTGTTCCATCCCCTTGCTCAAAGCAAGGCCAGCTCTGACACTACATCAGATTGCCAAGGGCCCTTCCAGTTTCTCTTCAAGGACCAACTCTGCAACCTCTGAGGGTGCTGTCCCAGGACTTGCCCCCTCTCTTTGTATGGAAACATTCACCAGATGTCCTTGACAACCCCTCAAAGCAGTAGAACGAACGTGTTCCTGCCTCCCTCATCCCCACTCACCTTCATTCCTCCTCTGGTGCCGAGGAGCGTAGTTGAACTGCAGGTCTATCTGCCGGTTCTGCCTGGCCTCTGCCCTGTTCTTGCTGTGGCAGGCTGTTTTGTGAGCTTTGTAGTCTATCTCGGTGCGGAAGGCGTGGGTGAACTGCTCCGTGCTGCACCGGCCCTCCTCGCAAAGGAAGTGCTTCTCACGGAAGTGCTCCCGGAGGTATTCGTAATCGCTGGGAAGAGAAGAGGCTGAGTTCAACCTTCCCAACACACTCTATGGATGCTGTATGGCCCCTCTTACAAGGTGAAGACAAGTCATGGGGGTTGGTTCTTTCCTTATTCCCAGGCAAGCTTTCAACTAGAACCACTTGTGTACAGTCAACACAGACCCTAATGCATGATCCCAGAAGTTAACCTGAACCTACTGGACGATACTCATTGCATCCAGCTGCATGAAGGATGTATTTCATACAAGAAAACTTACTTCTGTCTGGTTTGCATTGAATTGTGGAGCATTAGAGTTAACACACTAAGCTGCAGATAGCTGCTGCCACGCTGCAAAATGCAGCTTTTCATGTTTAACATTAACAAAGACAACTTGAAAACATGGACAGGAAGTGATTCCTCTGCTGTTGGTCTGAGGAACAAGAGACTGCAGCCAACCTGCTCGCACCCCTGCATTCTGCCTTCGAACACTACTTCCCCCCCAAATCCAAAGTGGATCCAACAATATTCCCTCAACATATAAGCTGCAGGAAGAGCAATCGGCTCTTGCACGAACCTGTAGTATTCCTGAGCACCGTCGGAGTCACAGAAATGACAGAAGTAATGATCCCTCCTGAGGTGTTTCAGTAACTCGTCGTTGTCCAGGTAACGCTCATCACAGAATTTACACAGGGGGTGCCCGCGGTGGGAGGTGTCATCCGGATCGCCATGGATCCGATGGCGAGCCAGGTCCTTTCGGGAATACCATTTCCGTTCATACGTAAAGATCTGGAGAAACAGACACATAATATGTGTTACTTCTTGGGAACAGAGACCTAACTGGAAGAAGCTGGGCTGTGCACAAGCTGCTTGCTTGCAGGAGCAGAAGGTTCCCTTCAGAAGGATGCAATTTGCCAGCCAACACCTCAAACTTTCAGGGAACAGGAAACAAAACTCAAGTGATAGATCCAGATTAAAGCCAACTTGCTTTTCAGTTTGACACTGCAATCAGATCTGGTTCATCTTTTCCCCTTTCACATTTCTTTTGGTGTATTAACAGAACGCAGAAAACCAAATTATAATCTCTGGTGGGAAAACCTCCTAAATATGTTTTTATGAACATGCAGTGCTTTGCATATTTGAACTAAAAAAGCCCATAAACCACAAATGAACTCTTTTACTTCCCTCACATGGCAACTACCCCAAGATAGCTACATGCAAAGGATACAGGGAGCAACCTTTGTGTTATCAGCCAACCTTCTGTCCCTACCAACACACGAGCTATTTTGGTAGGACGGGTTCTGAAGATGCCAGAAAGATCAAGACAGAACCTCCTTTATCTCTTGCCTGGACAAGGGCTGGTGACTTGCTCTGGGAAAAGCTTTATTTGGCTTTGCTCAAGTGTAAGAGCTTCTCTTCAGTGGGAACTTTTTACCTGTGAAAGAAGAATCTCTGCAACACTCTGGAATTAAACCAAGTTCTAACACAGTTTGTGAGTCCTCAATGACAAACGTGTTCTGTCAGCGCTGGCTGCTTCAGCTGCCCATAGAAACACCTCAGCACCTGAGCTCAAAGGACACTGCATCCCAAAGGAGTGGTCTTGCCCTCCCCTGACCACTTCCCTTGAATTAGCTCCAGTGATTGCAGGACCACAGGAAAGAGGCGAATCAGTCCACTGAAAAATAACCCAGGTCAACCTGATGGCTTCTGGTTCCTGTCCCTTCTAGCAGCAAACTACAGCTCAGCTCTGGCATAAACCAACCATGGCACTGCAGGATAAAGGCACTTCCCTGAGTTGATATTGAATTGGTTTCAAAGAAAACACACAGCCCCATGTGTCATGAATTCTAAATATATGCATTCATGCATTAAATTCCCTCCTCCCACACTAAGGAATGCTGACAGCTATTAGACACTGAGGTTACCAGTCCCAGAATTCATTTAGCGGTAGCTGCTGATTTTGTCTGATGTGTAATT
Source organism: Coracopsis vasa (assembly GCA_026283785.1). Classification (NCBI taxonomy): domain Eukaryota; kingdom Metazoa; phylum Chordata; class Aves; order Psittaciformes; family Psittacidae; genus Coracopsis; species Coracopsis vasa. The sequence continues at coordinate 22,589 of JANHGB010042517.1, forward strand.
CAGAAGTACAAAACCCACCCCAGGTTCCACTCGAAGTGGAATTCTGACTTTGAGACTGTGAAAAAGTATCACCTGATGACAGAACACCAGCCCTTCCCGGGGAAATTTGGGATTAAGAAGAAAGGATGCTGATGGTGATGGCAAGATGAGCAGTTCTGAGGCTCAACACACATCGTCTTTTCAGCCATTGACAACTCAGCTTTCCTGTAACTGTTTTATCTTCAGCAGGTTGTAAATACATTTAAAGCAGCCCCTGGTCACATTCTGTGTGTGCACAGAGACCTCAATAGCAGGCAAGAGCAAGTTTCCTTTCCTAATCAAGCCAACAAGACACAGGAAATTTGCTCTGACCGAATAAATACAACAATGAAATAGAATTATCTTTCATTAAAGCAGTGAGATGGATTCTCATCCTGTACAGGATCTAACTGTAAATGCCACGTTGACTTTGATCCGAGAAATCAATCCATCACTCCACGGTGCCTCCTGCTTCCTGAACTGGCTCCAAACACTTCCTTCACTTACAGTTTTAGCTCCTAAAGTTGTGACAAGTATAACTCTGAACAGGCATCAGATCTCTACCATTAGAGTTGTGATAAAGTCTGCCTACGAGTCAGGATTAACTTCCCACCACACCACTGGGGTTTGGTATTTGCATGTGGAGAGGAGCCAGCATCAGAAGGTTT